>JAODIB010000012.1:1214328-1225971 GCA_027575605.1 Sciades troschelii | reverse complement strand
GTTGCACATTTACATTATTGGGAAGTTTATTCAACAGTTAGGAGACACCTGAATGCTAGACTTCATTTCACTGAATGTGAAAATTTTAGGACCTGCATCAAAAATGCATTTACTTCCGCCAGCAGTTCTTGCACTTTATCTAGTTGAACTTTAAAGTGTGGATTGTTTGATGCTATGCTGTTATTTGAGCAAAAAGAAAATACCATGGTGATGCCACATGGTAGAATATGCTGCTCATATGCATTTATCTTTTGCCTTGCCAGGGTTTCATTAGCCATATTGGAATCACTGAACAAATTAGAATATGTCATGAGCCAGCTGCGAACATCTAGGTCCTGATCCGATCTTTTACTTCATTCCCTGATTTTTCCCTGAGCCTTCCCAGCACTGCGGCCAGCCACCTATTTCTCATCAGCTCATCCACGACTCTATATTATACCGCTCAATATTCATTTGGCGCGGGATTGTCTTCGCTTCAGGATATGGGTTTTCACCTTTTTACCCCCTGGTTTTGTATTTGCTTATTTTGTTACTTTGCTGCATGCTGTGGAGTAATTTTGCACTTTCTGTGGATTTCTTTACCTCTCATTTGGGACTGTGAGCACGTTTCTTCTGACAAGGAAGCTCTTTGAACTTTTGAATTTTTGAACTTGGTTTTTTAAACCAATAGCTCTTTTCCCATTGCAGGGCTCCATTTATGGACTCTATCATGCCTTTTCCATTTTTGTGCTCATTTGAGAGCTGATCTTTGATCTCTGTTTTTCTTTAATTACCCATTCCTGTATTTCTCCCGTTGGCTGTTTCTCCCATCCACTCCTTCATTATTTGGATTAAGACCTGCCTTCTTCTCTCCAAGTGCACGTGAGACTGCTTTTGGGTCTAGTCTACTCATATTGCCTTTTGGCCATGACAGAACAATCCTGCCAGAGGAATGGAACCAGCAGACTTTGAAACAGTTAGAGCTGCTTTGACCAAACAAGGATCTATTCTGGATCATCACCAGCAGGAGATTGTGGCTGTCCATCAGAGTTTGATGTCCATCACAGACACGTTACAGAAACTCTCCTCTCAGATGGAAAGTGTTCAAAATACCATCTCCGGTCAACCGGCACCTGTGCCAGTCAGCTCACCCATCGCTCCAACAGTCATTCCAGCAACACAACCCCTCCAAGAGTCACATCTGCCTGCCCCGCAGCCTTACAATGGGGAGCCTGCCGCTCATTACTATGCCAGTGCTCCTTGTCGATGGAACTCCAGGCCTCTGCTTTCCCTTCCAAGAGCTCTCGAGTCACCTATGCCATCACATTTCTGACTGGAAGGTCTCAGGAGTGGGAACAGCAGTCTGGGACACTGGATCCCCTTGCTGTTCAAGTTACAAGGAATTCTCTGAGTAGATGCAAAAGGTTTTCAACTGGTCACCCATGGACAAGGAGGCAGCCAAGCAACTAATGAGGCTTATGCAGGGTAGCCGGCTGGTTTATGACTATGCTATTGAGTTTCGTATCTTGGCTGCAGCTGTAGACTGGAAAGCCAGTGCCTTGTACGACACATTTTTTCATGGACTAAACAACTCTGTATTGGATGAGATCACTCCTCATGACCTGCCTGAGACTTTGGACATCCTCGTGGACCTAGTTGGTTGGGTGATACCCAGTTATGCCAACGGAGCCTGAGAAAGAACCTCAGTTTTGAACTTAAGGACATTGCTTCCTTGTCTGAGGCCACTGCTTCCCCTGAACCAGAGTCTGTGCACTGAGGCAGAACCTGAATCATCCCCGAGGAGAGAAGGCACTGCCGTGAGACCAGATCCTGCTTCTACTGTGTGTCTCTCATTGCCTTTCAAAAGGGCCAGCCCACCAGTAGCAGCAGGGATACAGGTGGGTGTACTGATGCAGTCTTCCCCTGCCGAGAGACCTGTGCTTCCTGCTAAGATCATCTTTCAGAAAAGGTATTACCCGGTTAAAGGTGCTCATTGATTCTGGGGCAGGTGAAAACTTCATCAGAACCTCTTTTGCAGAAGAGCTGGGGGTCAATCTATGAATGTTAGACTACCTTCTAACCACCAGGGCACTCAACAGCACCAAACTCAGTCTTGACTCTTGTCATTAGTCTATTGTTCTTGGTCTTCCTTGGTTGCGCCTGCATAATCTCCACCTGAATTGGAGTAATGGTACAGTCCTCTCTTGGAGCTCCTGCTGCTTGGCCACTTGCCTGTCCTCTGCCAAGATTCCCCTCACCACCCAAGTCTCCAGCCCTGATGAGTCCATCGACCTTTCTAATGCCCCCGTGGAATACCAGGACCTTAGTCAGGTGTTCAGTAAGGCCCGGGCCACTCTCTTCCTCTTGATCAACCTTATGATTGTGCTATTGACCTGCTTCCTGGTACCCCTCCCCCTCAGGGGTCACATTTATTCCCCCCCCCCCACCAGAGAGAGAGACCATGGACAAGTATATATCAGAATCTCTTGCGGCTGGTATCATTTGCCCCTCATCATCTCCAGTGGGAGCTGGTTTCTTTTTCATGGTCAAGAAGGACAAGTCTTTCAGGCCATGCATTGATTATCGAGGCTTAAATGAGATCACCATTAAGAATTGCTACCTGTTTCCTCTCATGTCCATGGCCTTTGAGCTGCTGCAGGGGGCCCAATTTTTCCTCCAAGCTGGATCTCCACAATGCCCATCTCTTGATATACATGGGGGGGGGGGACGAGTGCAAGATGGCCTTCAATATGCCCACCGGCCACTACAAATACTTGGTCTTATCTCTCAGCCTCATGAATGCACCAGTGGTCATCCAAGCACTGGTAAAGCATATTACAAGATTTCATCAATCAGTTCATCTTCATATACCTCAACAACATCTTGATCTTTTCTCCCACGGTCGAAGCTCACCAGTCCCACATCAGACAGGTTCTTCAGTGGCTACTAGAAAATCAACTTTTTGCTAAAGCAGAGAAATGTGAGTTCCATAAGTACACAATCTCAATTCTGGGTTTCATCATCTCCCCAGGTAAGGTCCAAGTGGACCCGAACAAGGTTAAGGCAGTCTCAGACTGGCTCACTCCGTCCTCTTGCAGGGAGCTGCAATGCTTCTTGGGGTTTGCAAGTTTTTATCTGAGATTTATCAGAAATTATAGCTCAATCACTGCCCCTCTTACAGAACTCACATCCTCCAAGCACCCACGCTGAGAAAACTTTCAAATCCCTCAAAAGATAGCTTTCCACTGCTCCTGTCCTTATCATCCCAGACCCTGCTGCTCAGTTCATGCTTGAGGTGGATGCCTCCTACATGTGAGTAGGGGCAGTCCTGTCCCAGAGATCATCTAAGGATGACAAGATGCACCCCTGTGTGTTCTTCTTGCATCACTTGACTCAAACTGAGTGCAACTATAGCATAGGTGATCGAGAACTGTTGGACATAAAGTTGGCCCTGGAGGAGTGGAAACATTGATTAGAGGGGACAGAGACCCCTTTTATCATATGGAGTGACCATAAGAACCTTGAGTACATCAAGTCTGCCAAGCAACTTTATTCACGCCAGGCCAGGTGATCCTTATTCTTTTCATGTTTTAACTTTGTGTTTTCCTTCAGACCGGGCTCCAAGAATGCCAAGCCAGATACCCTTTCCAGACAGTTTTCACCTAACTCTCAGGAAGATGCCACAGAACTGATCCTTCCTGCCCAATGCCTTGTGGCTGCTGCCTGATTCAACATCAAGAAGGTTGTCCAGGAGGTTCTGGCCAGCGATCCAGGCCCAGTTAATGGACCAACTAATATTCTGTTTGTGCCCATTGGTGTGCACTCCCAGGTGCTTCAGTGGGGGCACAGTTCTCTTCTTGCTCGTCACTCTATGGTGGCCTGAACCCTCTTTGTTATCAGGCAATGCTTCTGGTGGCCTACGATTTGGCAGGATGTCAAGACTTTTATGACAGCCTGCGACTTGTGTTCCAGAAGCAAGACTGGTAACCAGCCCATGCCTGGACTATTAAGACCGCTACCCAATCCTTCATCATCCCTGGTCCCACATTGCTGTGGATTTCATCACTGGTCTCCCCAGTTCCAAGGGTAACAACTGTATCCTAACTATTGTTGATTGTTTCTTTAAAGCAGCTAATTTTGTCCCATTCCTCAAGATGTTACGTGCTAAAGAGATTGCTGAGCTCCCTATTAACCATGTTTTCAGGATCCACAGCCTGCCACTGGACATTGTATCTGACAGAGGTCCTCAGTTTTCTGCTCACTTTTGGAAAGAGTTCTGTAAACTAATTGGAGCCATGGTTATCACCCTCAGATTAACGGTCAGACCGAGCGTACCAACTAGAGCCTAGAGGTCACCCTATGATGCTTGACCTCTGACGATGTATCCTCCTGGAACAAGGCCTTGCCTTGGATTGAGGATGCTCACAATAGCATCCCATCATCCTCGACTGGATTGACCCCATTCTATTGTTGTCTCAGGTACCAGCCACCACTCTTTCATGAGCAAGAGGAGGAAGTGTCTGTCCCTTCAGCCCAGGCCTTCATCTGACGTTGTCTCTTTGAACTTGACGTTGTCTCTTTGAACTTGTGAACTTTGTTTTTTGAACTGAGAGCTCTTTTCCCATTGTAGGGCTGTGTTTCTGGACTCCATCCTGCTTTTTCCTTTTTTGCACTTGTTTGACAGCTGATCTCTAATCTCTGTTTTTTTCCGTAATTAACCATTCCTGCATTTTTCCTGTCAGCTGCTTCTCCTCTCCAGTCCTCCACTATTCAGATTAAGACCTGCCTTCTTCTTTCCAAGTGCACATGAGTCTGCTTTTGGGTCTATTCCTATTGCCTTTTGGCCATGACAGAGCAACAAAAGATTACTGCAGAGGTGCGTGCACTGCTGAGGACCTGAGATGCTGCCTTCAAAGCAGGTGACAGGGTAGCTCTAACAGCAGTGAGGGCCAAACTGTCTTGACTCACCAGAGCAGCAAAGCGTACATGCCCTGAGAATCCACAGCTACGTAAAAGAGAGCAGCAACACAAGGCGCATGTGGCAGGGCATCCATGCCATCACAAACTACAGGACAACACCACCTGACTGCGACAATGATGCAGAGAACAGCTTCTACACTTGGTTTGAGGCACAAAATGGTGTGGCAACGAGGAAGACCATCCCTCCTCCCATTGACCAGGTGCTGTGTCTGACCACAGCTGATGTGAGGAAAACTCTATGCAGAGTCAACCAATGGAAGGCTGCTGGACCAGACAACATCCCATTAAAGTGCTCGGAGGACACGCAGACCAGCTGGCAGATGTTCTCACTGACATCTTCAACATCTCCCTGAGCAAAGCAATCGTTCCAAAGTGCTTCATGACCACTACTATCATCTTCCTGCCAAAGAAGCCTTCAGTGTCCTGCCTCAATGGCTACCATCCCATTGTACTCACATCCATTATTAAGAAGTGCTTCGGGAGGCTCGTCGTGAGGCACATAAAGACCCTGCTGCCTCCTTCACTGGACCCCCTGCAGTATGCATATTGCCATAACCTCCATCAACAGATGACCCCATAGCCACCATCCTTCATCTGACCTTTAGCCACCTGGACAATAAAGATGCATATGTTCAAATGCTGCACACAGACTTCAGTTCAGCATTCAACACAATCATCCCTCAGTAGCTAATTGGAAAGCTGAGCCTGCTGGGTCTGAACACCTCCCTCTGCAACTGCATCCTGGACTTCCTGACCGAGAGACCTCAGTCAGTCTAGATCAGGAGCAGAATTCCCATCACCACCATACTGAGCACTGCCCCCCCGGGCTGTGTGCTCAGTCCACTGCTGTTCACTCTGCTGACTCACGACTGTGCAGCAACTCACAGTTCCAATCACATGCTCAAGTTTGCTGATGACATGACTGTGGTGGGCCTCATCAATAAGAATGATGAGTCAGCATACAGAGAGGAAGTGCAATGGCTATCAGACTGGTGTAGAGTCAACAACCTGTCTCTGAATATGGACAAACCAAAAGAGATGGTTGTTGACTTCAGAAAAACATGGAGTGACCACTCTCCGCTGTACATAGATGGTTCAGTCATGGAGAAATATCAAGAGCATCAAATTCCTTGGTGTTCATCTGGCAGAGAACCTCACCTAGTCGCTCAACACCAGCTCCATAGCAAAGAAAACCTAGTAGTGTCTCTACTTCCTACACAGGCTGAGGAAACCCCATCTCCCATCACCCATCCTCACTATATTCTACAGAAAGACTACTGAGAGCATTCTTGGCAGCTGCATCATGGTCTGGTTTGGGAATTGCACTGTCTCTGATCCCAAGATCCTATAGCGGATAGTGAGGACAGCTGAGAAGCTTATCGGAGTCTCCCTTCCCTCCATCATGGACATTTACACCACACACTGCTTCTGGAAAGCCACCAGCATTGTGACCCCCCCACACACCCTTCACACAATCCCTTACCCTCCTGCCATTTGGAAAAAGATACTGAAGCATTCGCGCCTTCACAGTCAGACTCTGTTACAGTGCCTTTCAACAAGCCATCAGATTCCTCAACTCTGAGGGACTGGGCTGATGCATACGGACTGTTGCATTTGTACGCCTCCATGCTCTTCCAAGTTTTCATTGGCTTGTCCATGTAGAAAGTTCTATAGCACTAGGTAGCTTGAGATGTCAGAACTCAATGGATGAATAGTTTTCCAACTTGTAGGAAGAGTTGGTTAATGTGCAAGGATCCATCCCATTGCAAAGAGCAACTTTGACAACATCTGGACCATGCATTGGCCTCCAAACTGCAAAAACAGTCAGACAATTTCACTAGCTCTCTGCATAACAGCAGCCAAATTGGTTTGCCTGACCACCACTTCATTCACCAGAATGAAACTGCCATGACTGAAAACCTTAAAAAAACAGCATAAACCCACAGGCATTTAGGCTAATGATTTAAACCCCCTTGGCATACCTGCAGCTTGCCTGTGAAGGCGAGCCTCCCTCTCAATGCTGAACGGGCCATCTGGGGTCTCAAGCAGGTCCCAGTTGGGCCAGACTGAGGCTCCGGGCCAGCGGCGGGACACACTGCTGCCTGGGGGAGCACTGGGTGGAGGTGTCAAGGGAGAGCTGTCATGGTCCAGACGGGAGCCAAGACTCAGCTTTAATGGGTCTTTCTGCATGCTTGGCATGAAGGGCATAGAGGAGGAGATCCTCAAAGAGGACTGCACAAAAGAAAGCAAGGATTACACAAGTGTTAAATCGATTAAGGATTCGCAAAAATGGTAGTTCAATTGTGAAAGCCACACGACCAACTCACCAGCAGATCAGAAAGATGATCAGAGCCAGAGCTGAAGCCACTGGTCTCAGAGTCCACAGGGCTGCTGGAATGGGAACCCAGCAGTGAACGCGAGTTCATGCGTGCCAAGGCTGGAAACTTCTCGAGGAAGTCTGAAGCTCCTGAATTGGGCTCGTTCATGATTAAGCCCTGAGGCTTATTCAGGAGTTGGTCCAGAGGACTTCCCAACATCCCAAGCACTGCAAAATAGCATTCACATTAATAAAAAAAAAACCCGGATTCCATTTAAGGGGAAATAGGAAACTTAAGAAATGGATTTGGTGGTAAAACTAAGAGCACACAGAGAAAGAGCCCATCACTTGGTGCATTACCACTATTGGGAATAGACAGGGCATGAGGGAGGCATGAATCCGACAGCTGCCACACCAAGCCCTGACTTGCTTTATAAGCCTCGTTTTGAACCACAGTTAAATTCAGCCTCAGTAATGACTACTTTGAATAGTTTAGCTGTTCAAACACCAACAAAACATCTCAACCTATACATCAAACACACAAAGTAAAGGGTTTCAAATTAAGCATTTATTTTCAGTGTGCCTGAAAAAGAACCAATTCAAAAATCAAAAACACAAACTGTGGCCAAGCCCTTGTTTACAAGTGTCACTGTCTAGTTTCTGTTTTAACAAAAAGCTACAACACTGAAAATAAGAAATACCACACTGTTGAGCTTTTACTATTCAAACATGGAAAAATGGCCCAGGAATAGCTGAAACTACAACAGACTAGAGACGAGATATTACTCACTTGAGGGGTTGCTGTTTGGGGCAGATGATTCTGAGTCATGGCTGCTCCATGGCCTCTCCCAACCAGATAAGCTGAGGGACTGCAGGCCCAGGCCCAGCTCAGTGACATCAGGCAGAGCACGAGATGACTCCTGCCCATTGCTGGGAAAAAGCATCCTGCTCCGGACGGCGCACAGATCAGAGTCCGCACGCTCTGTTAATACGATCGAGAAAGAAAAAACAAAGTATATGTATGCTCTGCATCAGCTGCTAGGTATTTAAAAAAAAAAAAAAAAAAAGACACGCAGCTCAAAAGCAGCCTCTCCACTACTGATAAACACTGATTCCCTCTAATCTCTGTCACAGAATAAATGTGCAAGCTGGCAAGCCGGACCGCACAAGGCCGCTGCAGATGCCATGCAGCGACATGTGACTGAGGTGCCGATGCCCTCACACTATGCTGCTAATGATCAGCCCACAGCCCCCCAAGACGCCACCGATTTCCTCTCAAATTCTCCTGCAGGCTAGCAGTCTGCGCAGCCTTCCCCAGAGCTTCTGTCCTTGGACACAGGCTGTGGAAATGAATCACGAGCTGCAGGCTGAGGAGAAAAGGAGATGGAAGAAATGCCTGGCAAATCACAGAACGGTGGCAGCCAGAGGCTGCATGATCAGAGACTGAAGGATTGAAGCGCTGCATCGCTCCCTCTGAGCTGGATGCCATCCAGCAGCTCCAGGCCTGATTCAGCAGCATCAGCACATGTCTTGGTTGCTTGACGTTGCATGACTAGTGCAGCACTAGATGAGACAATTTGCATATTTGAAGACCAAGCCAATGAGGGGAAGAAAAAAAAAAAAGTGCAACTAATCATGCAAAGTGACAAGGTATTACCTCATGGCTCCTTTTCTTTTTAGGAAATTCTTTTCCAGGACTTTTATATTCAATCTTATAATATCTAGTCTGCCAATCCTAGAGGTCAATAGAACCTTAGAACTTGCCTTATTGACAAACACGAAGAACCAGAAAAAAAAAAAAAAAAGTTCAAAACCAGAGACAAGTTTCACGAGCACACAGAACATAAGGCAAACAATATTATAACTTCACATTATATAGGCATTTCATGCCTCTTTCTAGCCCAACCAGACTTCTTAACATTTCTTTGACTCGTCTTTGAGCTCTTCCATGACCAGAACACTAATCCATTAGAACCTCTAATACACATGGAAACCCAGTGCTCCAGTTACAGCGTTAAAAAGTCAATTCTGTACCAAATAAATTACCAGTAGAAGTGCACCAACTTCTCGCTAGAGTGGTATAAAGGGTACATGCTTTTTCCTCCCCTTTAGCGTGCATCTTTTACACGAGACTGTACATTTGGTATGCCTTTAACTAGCTGTTAGAGTATGATCCTATTTATGGTCAATTATGTATCAAACTTTTAAACCTGAACTATTCAAATTTCCAGGTGAAGGATGCCTACCAAACATACAAAAACTGCAACACTTGATGGAGCTATGCCCGCAAGAAGCAAAAAACATTTACCGCCTTCATTTCTTACCAAGTTAAAGCAGAATTCTCAGTATATATCTTTTAGCTACTCCGATCAGGGGTCACCACAGCAGATCTTTCATCTCCATTGCCCTGTCTTCCACATCCTTCTCTACCACTTTCATGTCCTCTCACCACATCCATGCATCTCTTTAGCCTTCGTTTTCATGTGCCTGGCAGCTCCATCCTCAGTATTCTCTGCAACTCTTCAGGATGTGCCCATACCATCCCAGTCTCATCTCTTAGCTTAATTCCCAAGCTCTCCACATGTGCCGTTCCTCTGCTGTGCTCGTTCCTTATCCTGTCCAACCTCCCATCACAAACCTTAACATCCTCAACTCCGTCTCCTGTCTCATGGTTAAGGGTAGTCTCCAAGCCATACATCACAGCTGGTCTCATGACGGTCTTGTACATCTTACCTTTCACTTTTGCTGGGACGTTCCTATCACAAACGACTCCCAAAGTCCTTCGCCAACTGCTCCACCCTGCCTGCACTCCCCCTCACAATCGCAGCCCCATTTTCCTAAACAGTTGACCCCGGGTACTTGAATTCACCAAGTTTCTTTGCATCTACACTACACTCATTCCCATTGATGCACATATTGTTTTGCTAGAGTACCAATACATACATTCTACTAAAGGAGTTCTGCTATACATCCCACCAGTCTAGTTCCATCCCAAACTAGAAAAGCACTCAGATCGCAGACCTCCACCAAGAATCCTTTATAAAAAAAAAAAAAAATCAATCCAGGATCACCACCAAAATTTAATGGATGGTTACTTGTGCCCAGTCACACCTCTGGGAAAATTTCAGAGCAATCCGTTCATTACTTTCTCCATAACATTGCTAACAGACAAACCAACACTACCGAAAACATAACCTCCTTAGTGGAGGCAACTACAGTTAAACCTTTCCATGCAAGTTTTATACAGGATCAGTAGATTACCAATCAAGGAATCCCGTTTGGTCTTGGCACTAGGAGTGGTGCACACCCCGGTGAGGTCCAGAGAGTTGCCCAGCATGGTATTCATCCTGCGAAAGATGTCCGCATTACTGCATGTAGACAGGGCCGGGGTCTCCGAATCCCAAAGGTTAAGGGCTCTGGGATTATCTCTCTGAGAGGAGACAGAAAAAGTAACATTACACTTAGAAATAAAAAGTAGCAAAACTTTCTTCAGCACTTTGGTGGACCAACCAAAGATGCATCACTTGTAACATTATTACTTTGCAGTATACCTTTAAAAAAAGAAAGGTATAAGGGAAATAACTGGACTTTGAAAGCTAGTGGTGCATTTGGGCAAAAGATGCAATAAAGGGTCCAAGTCCTTTAATGAAACCTCTCTAGGGGAAAAAAAGTTGGGCACCTTTTTTTTTTTTTTTTTTTCCCCATATCATAGTCTATAATACACCTCCAATGGTGAAAGCCCTAGGCATCCAACAAACAAGGCTATAATGCTTAAAAATATTTTATTGCTTCCAACCAAGAAAGTTAATTACAGTACCAAATCAATATGGAGGACTATAGGAATAACTACCAACACAAAAACAGGACCTGAAAGCTAACACCAAACAACAAAAGAGTTTTCTTGAAGCTGGTCTCTTTAAAACTCATTTTAAAAAAAATAATAAAAACTCACCAGAGAAAATGCCATGATAGAATTTTGAAAGAGAATTATCTAAAACACCAACAACCTCCCTGTCACCACAAGGTGTACTTAACCCCTCTGAAACAAAATCAGCCCTCATTAGGAACATCTGCTCTCTATCTGCTTGGACGATACCTCACCCTGACCTCGCGCCGCTCTCATTGGTCGAGCAGATTCAGCAGGCTGACCAATCAGAAGCCGATGCGTAATTGGCCTCCCACGCAGGATTCACGTGCTCGTCTAACACGCTTGAAGTGAACGCCTTTTATTTATTCTGGACTATTGGAAGGGAAGGTAATCTCATCGCCCCCTGCTGGATGCGTTCCAACCTCTATGGCAAAATGAATGGGAATATCTTTCCAAAAAATGACATTTCGGGCTACAGATAATGGATGGATGGATGGAT
>JAODIB010000012.1:384215-395754 GCA_027575605.1 Sciades troschelii | reverse complement strand
CTGTGATGACCTGGCGACTTGTCCAGGGTGTACCCCGCCTTTCGCCCGTAGTCAGCTGGGATAGGATCCAGCTCGCCCGCCTGCGACCCTGTAGAACAGGATAAAGCGGCTACAGATAATGAGATGAGACAACCCACACTGAGAATAAAACACAAAGCGTCTGTATTTAACGGAGGTTTGGGTCGTGTGGAGTGTCATGTGATGAGTATGGCATTTATACAGCAAAATCACTCAATCTGGGGGAAATTAATCAGGGAATTCTACTCCACACACAACTGTAGGTTTAATTTTTCCCCTAAACAGTGGAAGCACGACGCTACACCCTCATAGTCTTGCACTGCACACGGAGTATTTAACACGGCTTCTCTAGACTAAAATTCTGTACATTTAAATAATGCACCATGCGCCTGTTCTCCAGGAGAACCTCCACCGTGTCATTTTGTGTTTGACCAGAATGTGAACTCCTTCAGCTTGGTCCTCAAACCCGTAACTAGAATTGAGGACACATTGACTTCCGGACAGTGTTTGTTGTACAATCTAGGCCCATTACCCAGAAGGCCCTGGTTAGTGGAGTATAAACCTATAATCCAGGAAAAGCGTGTAACTTATTCTCATTTAAAAAAAAAAAAAAAGTTTTGCTCCCTGGAAAACAGAGCTGGAGGTTGTGGATTAACACAGGCACTGATATTCAGGCAGAACTCATCACATTAAGAGGAAAGTTATATCTGTATAGACATGCTAACATTTAAACATGCTGTATACAAAACACTGGAGAACCATCACACCAACCCAGTTATTAAAATATTTATTTAATAAAAGCAGGTCACATCTCAGATAAAACACAGTGATGTGAGACTTGGATTTGGGATGAACATGAACACCAGCTCCTCTTCAACACCTCATGCGACCTTTGTCCTCTATTAACTGCAATATTTACACACTTCAATCCCAGTGAGCAAAAATTACACACAGCGTGAAAAATAACCACAAAAACATCAGCAAACCAGAGGAGCTTCAATCAGAACAGGAGGGAGGCATGGAAGGCAAACATTCATAAAAATGTGTCTCACGTGGTCAAGTCCTGCTAAAAACTCATCAAAATGGGAAGATCCTCATCATGATACACAAACTGACCATCAGCATTATGTGACCAAACAACTTTACCATCAAGTCTCAAAAAAAAGGCATATTTTCCACACAGCAAACAGACACACATCCAAAAAAAAAGAAAAAAAAAACCCCACACAACACCACACACCAGATGATTAAAGCGTCACACAATGCAGATGCGTCCATGACAAACTGCGTGAACGTGAGCATCTGTTCATCTTCATCTCCGTCAGATCAGCTGTACAGTTCACAACCCCAAACCCACACTGAAAGGACAACATGCAAAACATTCACAGCTTTGATTCACATAAATATACTGTACACATCATCTCTCAATGACCCAGTTTCAGTAGTATAAAAATATATTTAAAGGAATGAGATGTTCTGGAGGTGTTGGATTTTTATTTGGGGGGGGGTTATTTCATTCAGCCTTCAACTTGCAAGGAAACATTAACACTAACAAAAAATAAAAGATTCTTTCAGAAGTGATCTTAAAATTTGGCATCACAATCAAACTCATAAAAGTGCATGCTCAAAAAGACTGCTTTAGCTAAATGTAGCCTCCAGAAAACCCTTCCAGCACAGAGGAGCCGAACCCTCCAGAGATGCCTCGCTGAAGAAACCAGATTTTTCACACTTAAAAAACACAAACAAAGGATCAGGTGAAACTCTGAAGCAGGTCCTACAGCACGGCTCAGAAACACCTTCTGAAGACAATCTGGGGTCCAAACTCTTCATACTCGTCCCGGCTGATCCAGGCAGAGGAGAAGGACTGCATGCTGGCGAGGATGGCTCCTCCTCTCCACGCAGAGAAGTCTCGATCTCTCGGACTCGTGACCTTTACCCTCTCACCCAGACCCGCAGGAGCCAAACGCCCGAGCTCACGCTGCAGACGCTCAGGAAGTCCAGGCAGCAGAGTGTTTCCACCCGAGAGGACAACATGTCCCAGCAAGTCCCTGCACAGGTCAATGTCTGACTGAAGAACAGATCTGAAAATGCTCTCGTGCATCCCATAATAATCCTGACCAATCAGCTCTGGCCTGAACAGAATCTCCGGCGCCCTGTAGATTTAATTAAATAGAACAAAACTCCACACCTGCAGCACAAGATCACCACTTCAAATCTCTCTCACGCATGCACATTACCTGAACCTTTCCGTCGTCAAGGAGACGACATGCCCATCAGGTAGCGTGTACTGCACCTGTGTACTGGCCCCGCCTCCTCCATTAAGCTCCAGCTCATAGTTTAGAGCAACACAGCAGCATCTTTCCTTAATCTCACGTACAATCTCCATCTCGGCCGACGTCCGCATGCACACACCCTGCTCCATCAACAGCTAACACACACACACACACACACACACACACACACACACACACACACACGCTTTGGTTCTCAGGTGAGTCTTCTGAAAGAATCAGGAGGTTCTAATCTACCGAAGTGTCCACAGGACATGCTGTAGTGCTGCTAGAGTGCCAAAAGCTTCAGTAACGAAAAGGACGCATAGTGACAATAAGGAGAGGACAGTGTGTGTACCTGTTGAAGGTGCAGCGTGACGTCAGCTCCGGCGAGATTAAAGCACTGAACAGCGTGAGGTAGACAGTAGCCTTCAAACACAGGGACACTGTGACTCGCACTGTCTCTGGAGTCAAACACCAAACCAGTGGTCTGGCCAGTTGTGTACAGTGCCAGTACAGGCTGCATCGCCATGTACGCAAGTGGAACATTAAAGGACTCGAACATGAGCTGGATGGAATGCTGGCGGGTCTCGTGTGCGCTCACTGCTCCCTCAGTCAGCAACACGGGGTGGTCCTCACTACACACACGCAGCTGCTCAAAGGCATGACTCCAGATCTAAAACACACACTTTAAATGAAACAGGGACACCATCTCAAGACCCTTCCTAAGAATTAGAAGCAATTTTTTATTTTTTTTTTTCACACCATTAAAAAGTGGAGTTTGAAGCACAGCACCATTTCAAAGGGAAAAAAAGTGGTCAGAAAGCTGGAGGTCCAGCAGCAGTCCGCGTATCACCACTCACCATCTCCATGTGATCCCAGTTGGACACGACGCCATTCTTCATTGGGTGATGAAGCGTTAACACGCCCCTCATGTGCTGGGCATCGTGTCCCACATACACACCGCGCTCCACACTGCCACTCATCACCTCCTGCACAATCAAACATCAGAAACCATACATTCCAAATTTGTTAGATCAGTATTCCTTCTAGGAGAATCTCACTAGCAAGTAATGAATACTCATCAGCTCTAGTTTAGCAAACATCTCCAAATAAGACGAGCAGATTCCTCCACCCCACCGAGCAGCTTTAGAAACAGTACCTCATACTTGGGCAGGCCAATGGCGGTGGGGAAGATGGTGGTGGGTAGGTCCTGGTCAGCAAATCCAGCTTTCACCAAACTGGAACCGGTGTCCAACACCACAGGGGTTGAAAAGTCACCCATCTATGGGTCACATACACACAATGAACAGTTACACACCTGAATCAAAACCCAAAACTCAACCAAGTTACTTCTCAAACCTTCATGATCCATCCTCATGTCTCTGTGTGGGGTACACAACCCGGTCATTTTTCCCAATTAACATTAAAAAGACAAGCCTGTGGTCCCCCGCCCACACATGCAAGAGGTTCTCCATGCTTCGGCAAATGCAACATTCACAGATCAGGAGGGTTTCAGCAAACAAATGAAGGGTCCAAGCATTCAAGGGAGCACAAGATGGTGGTTTTAAGAAAGTACACCTTGACAAATGGACATCAAAAGACATCTCTCGCTCACACACACAATCTCAAACTGCATCAAGAGGATCATTGAAGGGGGGGGGCCCTGCAGCATAACTAAACGCTAGTTTATAATAATTCCATTTACAAAACAAATTAGCAACACTACATCTCATTAGCATGTTCCCTGGTGTTGGCGTACCAACAATTTGGAAAAAAAGGACCAACCCAAAGTGTGCATGGAACATGACCCACTGGCCCCAATAAAGGTTTTGGATTTACCAAGTTCCGCCCTGACCCTAACCCTCCAGAATGATCAATACTGAGTAAATCACAAAAGCAGGTCAGATCAGATACTGGATCCAAACCTCTCGAGTGTGGATCTGAAGCTGTTGCAGGACTGGTGATCTGCAGACACGCCTCATTAACGAGCCATCATGATGAACTTGAATTTCTTCCTCCTTGTTCTCCACTGTGCCGCAAGGATCAGATGTTTCAAGCAGAGGGGATGGCGATCTGGAGATCTGACCGTTGCACCACAACTCTGGTTTCTGATCTTCAGCTCTGTCAATACATTCAGAACTTCTAGGTCCTTCAGGCACACTCTCCAAACCAACACGAAGAGCCACAGTGTGAAGGTTGTTATTGTTGGTGTTCTGGTGTTGGAGATCTATTGGTGATGTTCTCCATGGAGGATTCTTGTGTTCTTCTGGTTTTGGACCAACAGATACACATTCTCCAGAATCTGTGCTTCGCTGTTCATCCAGTCTAGATTTTTGAGGAAGAGAAGATGCAGGACCACCAGGATCAAATGCAGGAGTGAATACTTCCTCTGAAGCTTTCTCCTTGGGATCTTCATTACACTGCTCAGTTGCGTTTAAGGCTTCTGAAGGATCCAACTGCATCCACTTCTTGTCACTCGTATCAAGAGAATCCAATAGAGGTTTTGGTTCTCCAATAGCCAGACCCTGAGCATTAGAAAGATTTGTGACTGAAGATACCAAATTTAACATTTTCGTTTCCAAGTCACACCCACCAACACCATCATCCATGACTGTTGCTGTATCCGATATGGATGATGCAGTCAAGTCAATAGTCTGCTGATCTTGAGAATTTAAACATTCGTTGGTCAAAGAATATGTAGCTACATTAGAACGTTTGAAGTCAACTGATGCTTCTGGATCTGAACATTTGAGGTGAACAGGATTGTCTGCAGCATCCATGTCTGAAGGTTGCCGACTGGTGGGTTGCCCTAAACATGGCTGTCCACCACTGAGGACTTGTGCATCACATGCTGATGATCTGCAGTTCATCAGGAGAGCTTCATCATCCATCAACACAGACTCTTTCCCCATAATAGAACACGTCACAATTTTACAACTCCTGCTCGGACACTTTAGCTTGCTTTTCTTCATCTCCCTGCTCAGATTCTTCTCCATCTCCTCCACTTCCTTCTTCTCTTGCTCCAGTTTCTCACGGAACCTCTTCCGGTCCTCACTGAGGCTCTGAGGGGACATTCTTTCCTCAGATTCACAGTGATGCAGCTCATTGATTTTCGAGTTCTCAACAATCTTCTCTTCCAAGACCTTCAAGCCTTCTAGTGGCTTCAAAAGCTCCAATCTATCAGGACCTGTTTCAAGATGGAGTGGGTCAGAACCTGGCTGTGATAGTCCATCACTACTACTCATAACTCTTGGACTTCCCTGAGATAAATCAGATCCAAAATGAAGGGAGGCAAGGTCATCCTCCAAGCCAATCACACCTGCTTCAGCCAAGTCACTGGAGGTCAAAGTAAACTGGCAATCTGTAGTCCATGAAGGCCACAATCTGTCTGGATTATCTGCTTCCAGCAGGACCTCAACAATCTCCTCCTGAGCAAGAACATTCTCCTCCTCTTGAAGGATTTCAGCTGCTCGGCTCAGCGTTTCCTCCACAGCTCGGAGCTCTTGCTGCTCTTTTATTTCCCATTCGCATGCCGGCTCACTGATCAACGTGCCATCCGAGTCAGGCAGGAGGTCATGGAGATCATACGAGTCCCAGAGGAGAGTGGGCATATTCTCTGCTGATGTTTCAGCTTCAGGTCCTCCATCTGCAACAGTGCTCGAGAGAATATTGTGGATTGAGCTCCACTCATTACTCTGGTCCTCAAACTCACACACACTTGCATCGCTGGTCTGCGTTAACTGATCACAGCTCCTAATTTCTCTTTGCTGGCTGGGGGAGATGATCACAGTGTAGCAATTCTCCAGATCATCTAAAGGAAGACTCAGCCAGGGGTTTTTGGGTAGTGTAGCTGAGCGTTTCACCGTGATCTTGAAGTTTGAGTCACCGGTTGCTTTTGGAATGATGCTGATACTCTGTTCCCCGAGAGGTTTCTCCTCAGCAAGGTCCTCAGATATGTTAGAAACAGTCTCCTCACTAGCATGCAGATGTGGAGATTTTAGTCTGGATGACTCCTCTTGGCACACCTTCCCACCCCCTGTTTCAAAATTACCACTTCCTGCTCCATCAAACCCAGAATCAAAGGAGCTAAGAGACAACGGCTTTGCTCCAGACTGAAGTAGCGGAGGATCACTTGCACCACGTCTCGGCAAGCCATTTCCACTTACAGAGCATGAACAGAAGTCTGAATCTCTAAGGACACTTTGAGCACACGCATTTCCCTGAGGATGAAGGTCAGAGGTTAAACCAGCAGTTTCATTTCTGCCCTTTAGACATTCGTACTGCCACTGCAGAGCCTGCTGGAGATCACAGAATGCCACAGAACCAGGAGAGACCAGCAACTTGCGTAAACTTGTCCACCTCTGTGCAAGCTGCTTTCCTGCATTCTCCAGGTGTGCATCATGTATGGTATTCGCCAGGTGTGCCAACTGCATCAGCTCCTCCACTTCAGGAGGAGGATGCAGCCTGAGAAACTCCTCAATCACAGAGAAGACTCCACTCTGCTCATGCGGAAGGGATTCCTTGTGGTCAGGTTTGTTTGAGCAAGTTCTCCATAGAAGATCCTGCAGGAAGCGCTCACACACTGCCACATGGTACCACCTCTGGATCTGAGTAGAAATGCAGCCATTAATGCAAAACCCGATAGATAATTACTGAGAAAGCCATTTTGACACCCAGCCATCTCTCCGTTCCATCCACCATTCCCCATCTACACTTATGCATCTAGAAGTGTAGATGAAGACCCTCTGTATACTGTACATCCACTCATGCCCTCTTCAATCACCCCTCACCACCACTTCAGTCTCCTTCCATCCCCACTCCCTCCACACCTGTCTCACCATCCCTCCTACCACCCACTTTCCCCTCCATTCCCAATCCCTACCTCCCCTCCCATGCCAACCCTTCCCCTCCAAAATCCCTGACTCCCATCTACCACCATACCTTTGGCTCTGATCCGGACATCCTTCTTTCTCCAGTCACTGCTTCCCACCATCCCTACTTTAGTTCCAGACCTTCCGCTAACCCTCTACCCTTGACCGGAGGTGAGATGGTTAGAAATGGGAGTCATCACTCCTGCAATCTGCCCTCCTTACTCCAAACTTCCTCCCACCATCTCATTAATAATCCTCATCCTCCCACAATTCCCACCACCCTCCTCCTTCTCCAGTCCCTGATCATCACTCACCTACCTTCTCTGAGGACTTCTCTAGACTTTCCTCAGGAGATGCAGCTTTTTTTTTTTTTTGCAACAGATTGCTAAATTTAACAGAGGCCTAGCAAACGGATGACCTCACTTTGGGATTTTATAGTGGAGAAACTGTGATAAGACGTACTTTATGGTGGCACTGATGGAAGGTGCAGATAGTGTTCAGGTTCCTTTTCTGAAACTCCACAGCTGCTCTGAGCTGGTCTTTGAGTCTCTCCAGTTCATTTATCCACTCATGTCCTTTCTGGCTCTGTGTGAAAGCCACAGTCTCTGATACAGTGTTTAACAGATCCTCAGCACGATGCACCAGCGTCTAACACACACACACACACACACACACACACACACACACACACACCTTTAACCATAAGATTCTTCATTTATTTTTGCCTCCCTCTTTCCACCCCCCATTCCCCACACTGAGTTTTGCGCTTCATTTCACCACAGCATGTTGAAGGTCTCCTCTTGTTTACCGTGGTGCGTGTGTAAACAGACGTGTTGAACTCCAGCCGCAGTGTTTCAGCTCTGTTGGAGTCTCGAAGTGTCCCAGGTGTGTATGTCTGCATCTTCTGCATAACACGCTCCATCTCACACACAACCTGAGACAGCCAGACAAACCATAAGCATCCATTTTACACAAAAACAGATGAAACTGACTCATCATTGTACCACTTATTCTAGATAGTTAACACACAATCCTAATAATCTATCCTTCTTCTGGACAAACCCAAATCTCTCTGACAGGGACACACTGCTCGTTTTATTTGTAAAAAAAGGTTTGATTGTTGGAGTTGATCGTCACACACAGCTACAATAAGTAGTATGCGACCTGTTGTGCGTCTCTCTGAAGCTGGAGGGTCCGCAGTTGGAGATGCGCGTTGGAGAAAACACGTCTCCATAGCAACTCCACTTTCTTCACGGCTGCCTGGATTCTAGACACACAGACTCAGAGTTAAATGCATATTCAACAAATGACACACACACACATCTGTGTGATTCATCTGAATACTGCACAGCTTTCAGTAGTGTAATTAGCAAATCAATACACTGTGTGGACAGGAAATGAGCATGTGCGCTCTCTCTCACACTTCAGTCAGGGACGAAGCACAAACTCAAGAACACTTAGTGAAAAGCAGTCAGAGGGAGCAGTCTGTCTGCACAGAGCCGTAAACAAAGGCCTCAGATGGAGGATTTAATGCTCACTTTTTTTTTTTTTAAATTGGTGTTTGAGTGAAATAACTTCCACTTTTTCCCCCCCCAGTCTTTACCCTGATCACTCATTTCATGCACTTTACCTTTTATGGAGTCTTTGTGGGTGTCACTAAACGCAAATGAGCCATTAGGAGAATGAGCTTTGCATTTTGTAGCAGATCTTCAAATGTGTGTGCACGTGCTCTACCTGTCATAGTTCTGCAGCATCTCCAGAGCAGTGTGTGTGAAGAGTACCGTTCCCACCATGGCCTGGTAACACTGATCCCTCTCAGGATAACGAAACGTCTCCAACACACACTCACACCTTCTCAACAAGGCACCCAGACCCAGATCTCGGCGGAGATGCTCGAGCCGTGTCTGATTGGTCCAGCAGAAAACAGCAAGAGCGTTGTACTCTGTAGGAACGGAGAGTTTAGAAAAATCCTGCAGAGCACCGATACACACCGGCAACTTCCTCACCACAGCCACAAACTCCTGCACAAAACTCTCCATCTCCTACACACACACACACACACACACACTTGGAGCTTAAAAGAACTACAAATAAACTTCAGATCACTTTAATTGGTAAGGATTTTGAACTTGTCAACTTTCAACAAAATTTTATATCAATCTCATCATACTGTCCAAAAAGGTGTGGCCTAGTATGCTAATTAGCATAATGATTGACAGGAACCTGTTTGAAACTCCCAGTCTGGGACTGAACACAACAAACACCACACTACAAATCTGTGAGAAACTAACATCATCCAAACACAACATTGTGTGTGAGAGATTTTTAAAAGTACAAAGTTGTGTGCGTCTGTGCTGAATGATCAGAGTATCGTGCAAAACAGACACAGATCTGGAACAATAGGTAGAGATGAGTGACATCACACTCATTAGCAACTGAAAAGGACACACACACACACACACACACACACACACACACACACACACACCTCTATGGTAATAAGCCATGAGGCTGCATTAATCTCGTTCATCACACTGGAGGGGAAGCGAGATGAAAGTTCAGGATGATGCACAAACATCACGCCCCCCTCCCTCCGTGCACACACACACCATTATCCTTTGAGCATGAAACATCACATCACTTAATAACTAATCCAGAGCGTGGTCTTCAGTTTGAGCGCAGTATTTATTCAGGTCATGGTTGGATTTGGAGAAGTTCCTCCTCCTGCCCCCTCTCCGTGACAATCAAAATTCACCAACCAATCAAATGCAAGGTCTGATGTTCCATTAAATGTCACCGCCTCCTTGGGCATGCTCACTGTCCTGACCAGCAGAGTACTGTTCAACATCAACACAAGCCTGTCTACTTTAGAAAATTAATCAACACCCTTCTGACTAATCAGAACGCAGTACCACACTGATCCTGACACATCGTATGCAAGCGTGGGCGTGTGCGAGCTGCTCACTCTGATGAAGGAGACCCATCTCTCATGGCTGTAGATGAAATATCCTCCCAGATCTGGGGTCAGCTGACTGCGATCCACGTAGTTACACAGCTCAAACACTTCTCCGAGAAACACACACTTAAGCGGCGTGGGTGTGGCTGAACGTTTGGGCGGAGTCAGGAGTTTCTGCAGCAGCTTCTGGACATCTCTCTTTTTGGGCTGAAGGGTGTAGAAGGAGCTGACCGTGTGCTGGTGGAGCTGCAGCAGGAGGAGGATTTCAGCAACGCGTCTCGTCACAGCGAGTGAAGCTTCTCTCAAATCAGCGACCACCGACACCAAACACTCTGACCTGCTCGGATTGTGCAGGCGCAGACAATAAAACACAAATTCTGCCACTTCCTCTTTAGTGACATCATGCAGCAGTTTATCCTGAAATTCAGCCGGAAATATGACGAGTGGAGATCCGAGCTGATCAAACACACCTGAGAGAGAGAGAGAGAGAGAGAGAGAGACACACACACACACACACACACACACACACACACACAGAGATGGACAGACAGACAGAGAGAGACACACAGACGGACGGATGGACAGAGGGGGACAGACAGACACACAGATGGACAGAGACACACACGGACACACAGAGAGACAGACAAAGAGAGACACACAGACAGACGGATGGACAGAGAGCGAGAGACACACACAGAGACCGAGAGACAGATGGACAGACAGACCAACAGATGAACAGAGAGGGACAGACAGACCAACGGATGAACAGAGAGGGACAGACAGAGAGAGACACACAGACGGACAGACAGACACACAGACAGAGAGCAAGAGACAGAAGGATGAACAGAGAGGGACAGACAGATAGACAGAGAGACACACAGAGAGAGAGAGACAGACAGATAGACAGATAGACACACAGAGACAGACGGACAGACAGACAGAGAGAGAGAGAGAGCTGTGTAAGTGACTATGACCCCTGGGGGCCCCTGTAGATGGTTAAACAGAGCCCCATTAGTCTGTGAGTGAAGTGGAGTTGGAGGATGTGGGTGATGTTACCGGGGAATATGACGGTACCGGAACACAGCACGCGCTCAGGGGGCAGAGCCGGATGGACCCTCACTGTAGTCGAGTCTCCCATGTCGGCGCAAGACGGCAGTTCCGGGCTGTTGCTATGGACGCTACAGGAAGTTGCTGCTCCTCCCTCACGACCCGCTTCCCCCCGCCGGAGCTGCGCGCGCCGCCATCTTACTGCATCCAACAAGTAGCTCTGAAAAACTTTCTGGATTGATGAAAGCCGATGAAAGAACTTTACTGGTGGTTAATCCAATGTTTATGAGTTCTCGAGAGTATGTGACCAGCGAAGAAACGCAAGAAACACAACAAATACACAAAAACGTAGAAAGTACGAGAGAGCGAAGTAC
>JAODIB010000012.1:361023-372155 GCA_027575605.1 Sciades troschelii | reverse complement strand
AGAACTGAAGAAGCCTTTCGGATGAGAGGTGAAACATCTTCAAGCAAGTCCAGTTGCTCTCTTCTACCACCCACAGTCAAGTGCTGCAGCTGAAACTCATTAATCACTGCGGTAATTAACCACTCAATGGCTTATTTATTTATTTATTTATTTAAACCCAAACAGGGTTAGGTTTTGGGGTTTTTTTTGGCCATGCAGTGCGTGTACACGTACGCAAACATACAGCACTAGTCAGAAGTTTGGACACACCTACTTATCCATACTAACGAGGGTCCAAACCTTTGACTGCTACTGTACGTGTAGAGTACACGCAAGGGTCCAACGAATTCTCAAGAAATAGTACTTAAGGATTTTATTTTTTGTATGATTTTATAATAAACACAAAAGTCTATGCATCACTGTGCACCAGTGAAATGCTCCTGTAATACGTCAATAAACCAAAACCCTGAACAAAAGCCTTCTAATCACTCTGTATGAAATACTCTTCTATAAAAATAAAGACTAAACGCTTGGTGATTTTTGTGTCAAGTCGTAAGAGAAACCATGACTCGTCCGAGAGGGGAAAAAAAACCCACACACAAGCACACAGAGGTAGAAAATGCAAGCTGTAATAAATTGGTCTCTGTTGTTGAAGGTACAGACTGCTGGTGGCAGTAAATTATCCGGAGAGTCAGTATGTGCACACACAGACAACGCTATAGACGTTCAAAATTTACAATGCAATATTGAACAAGACTAAAATGGTTACCATCTACAGTTCACCACCGCACTACAGGATCATCAGTCCAACCGCAACAGAAGCTAGGTCATTTTAAAATTCCTACAGGGAGCCGCAACAATTAAAATCTTCCTCTAAGGGTTCGTTTCCAACATCGACCACATGTGCCGGATAACTTTAAGGGCATGCGTAAGAGGTATATCATCATCATCATCATCATCATCATTAACTGTTTAACAAACAACTTAAAGAACAGGTTTAATACACAGTCCTGTCGAGGAATTAGCAGATGTTAACAGGAGCGTTCAGTGTCGAGGGCTTCGAAAACATCAGTCAATAACCCACTGAAATCATTTAACATCCCAAAAACAGCAACACTGGAGCTATTGATCCATCTCTCCATCCCCCATCCTGAGAACTACCCTGTAACACTGGACACGCCCTCTTTTTGAATGACCACTGCAGGTCGCATATCATGCAGCTGCTTGAGCAAGAGATCAAAAACATTCGAGAACCCTCTGTGCACCTCGAACGTCACCTTGCTAAGAGAAGTTAGCTTTTGTGGGTTCTTAAACTCGACCAGTTTCAGTACATCTCGGCAGTGATGTTCAGGATTGATCCTGCTGCACACCACTGAGGCAGTCTTCAGGTGCACGGTGGGGTATTTCTTGTGTGGGTGTACATCCGGTAAAGTCGTCGTCTGCTTTCCCGTGGACTGCCTCGATTCCTCCAGGAACTTGAGGAAGGAAACCTCGAAGCCCAACGGCTTGAAAGAGCTCAGGGTCGCGTTTTGCTCCTGTGGCAGCGTGGCGCCGGACAAGGCGGAGTCGGAATTGACGGCTGCGCAGGTGACCACCGAGGGAGCCTGTGCCGCTCTTAACCTCGTCATTCTCTTGCGTGCCAACTGCAAGTGTTTGACACGTTCCCCCTTACGTGGACGACCTCTCTTTCGCTTCACCACCACAGAGATATCAGAGCTCAGGTCACTGGACAATTTAGTGTCTGAAACTTCAGTGTCCTCAGTGCTCTCCTTCTCGGATGTCAGCTTTGAGAACTCCGATTCGCTGGGCCCGGTGTCCACAGCCTCCTCGTTCTCGGATCCCTCGATGGAGCTGTCATCGGACTTGTCCGTATCATCACTCCTCGACGTGATTCGTTTGTACTTGGAGCGGGACATTTTCTTGCAGAAGATGTAGTTGCTCCTCTGCTCCTCCAGGTATTGTTTAGGCAGACCATGCTGGGCATAATGCTTCATGAGATTTCGCTCAGAGTCATTGACCGTCTCGCAGCCTTTAATCATGCAAGGGTACTGGAACTGAGTCCTCTTGGTGCACATGGCAGAGGCCTCCTCCTTCGTTTTCAAAATGGGGTTCCCGTATTTTGTCCAGAGGTTCTTTTGTTTCCTTCTCTTTTTCTCACCCCCCTTCTGAACAGGCTTTTTATTAATTTCTCTATTCTCCTTCTCGACGGAGACTAAACTGTTCTTTGGAGGACGGCCAAGTCTGACACCTCTCGAGTTCAGCAGGCGGAGTTTGTAAAGGTCGTGGTGTTTTTTCATGATGTGCCGCAATAAGTTTGACCTTGTGGTATAAACACAGCTACAACCCTCGACCTCACACTGGAACATGCCGTCAACAGGCTCAGCTCTAGAGAGTTTGACCTTCTTGTGTTCGGTGTCGATGTGGTTAACGTACTTCCAGAATCCAGTGAAGGTAACCACACAATCTGGCTGGTCACACTGAAACCTGCCCAGGTTCATATTAGACATCATCACACCTGCTTTGTCGAGGCTCAGTTTGTGGAGCTGAAGGTAGTGCTGCAGCAGGTCTGTCACAGCCTGGAATATTCGAGAGCAGTCTTTGACTTGACAACGAAACTCCGTTACCTCACTGACCTCGCCATCAGGCATGTCATTCTCTTCTTCGTTTTCATTATTCTTCTCCTCCTCCTCCTCCTCCTCCATTTGTTCTTCCTCTTCGTTAACTGCAAACGTGGGGAGTTCAGACTGATGGACAGCTTTGTAGTGAAGAATCAAATTGTGCTGAATTGTAAAGGCAGCCACACAGCCCTGATGGACGCAGCGGTAGGGCCGATAGGGGCTAAAAACATCATCCACGTCCGTCTTTTTCTCCTTAGTCTTCTTTGTCACTTCCTTTTGTTTTTGCATTTTGGGTCTTCCCAGTTTGGGCTTCTTATCTGGGGACAGGCAACCAACCTGTGCTGGGACTGAAGGGGTCTGGGCCACGGAGTGCACACTTGAAGGCAACAGATCCCCAGGGGACATTCCGTGGGTAGGCTGAGAAGGTGCAAGCGAACCCTGCATGAACCCATTTGGTCGCTTTAACTGCTGCGCCGCACTGGAGGAGGTTAGCAAGGAAGGAACAGCTTTGATCACCGATGGGTGCATAGTCGCCCGACACTGGAGCTGACGCGGAGTCGCGTCTGCTCTCTGTACACTCGTGGGGATACCAGAGTCAACAGGAAGCTGCGGTTTAAAAGGTTGACCACTGAATTCTGGCTTAATGCTAGTAGCACCAGGTCTCAAAGCTGGGACACCGGTACCAGTCTCAGCATGCTGCTGGTGTCCAGGAAAGGGCGCCTTCAGTGCCGGTAGACTGAGCAAATCTGAGCTGCTCGAAGTGGTACCAAGACTCTGATCAGGCTCCAAGGATTTTCGACTGTACTGCCGCGTAATCCCCATCTTGACCACCTGCTCGTGTGAATAATTGTGCACAGACTGATAATGCGTTCTGAGGTTGGAGTTTCGTGTGAAGGTCTTGGGACAGAGTTGACAATTAAATGGCGCAAAGTTAAACTGTTCCTTGCGACACTGATTGAGCATGTCCTCGGTGTAGTTATGCTGTTTCATAAGATGTTTAAAGAGGGCATCTTTCGTCATCGCTCTGTAACCACAACCGTCACTGTCGCAGGAATAGCCGCGGACCACAGAAGAAGAAGTAGTGCATGTGGCTTCTGTGGCCTTCGTTACTCCTCCTGTCTCCTGAGGCAGAGTCTGTGTCTGGTCATGGTTTCTTATTTCCCTATCCAGATCCAATCTTTCCAGAGCTTTTAGTATTTCCATGATTTCATCGTCGTCTTGTACTGGTGGTTTATTAAATGCATCATTTGTTCCACTGGGACTCCGTGTCGAGGTCTCGTCAGGTGCAACACTTCCACCCAGGGCGAAATGTTCAAGTTCAGTCCCACCTCCAACAACATGCTCGTTACCTTGAAGAGCCTTTTGAATTACATGCGTCGTGTGGTGAGGAACGTCCATCATCGGACTTTGTAAATTCGAGTTGTCAACACCTTGACATGAACTACTTCTTTTCTGGAAGTCTCCAGCCAATATCTGTTCACGAAGCCTCTCCTTGACGCTTTTTTCCGACACCAGGTTTTGAGCAAGACTAGCCATGGCAGCGAGAAGCCCGTCATTGGATAATTCGCTCGCATTTGTTATGGTAGACTTTTCTTTAATCTCCTTAATCTTGTTTAGTGTTTCGGCTTGAAGGATTCTGTCAATGTGATTAGTGGGACTGCTGAAGCTGGAGTCAGAAGTTTGGTTTTCACTTAACAAGCGAGACAAAAGTTGATCTGAGGAACCAGTTTCACTTGGTAAAGACTGGGGATAACTCATTTGATGCTGACTGCGCTTGTCTTTGATATTTCCGGTATGCTGAATCACACTGTTTTGGTTGTCTTGAGGGTAGGAGACGGAGGATTCGGCAAAAGCCTGTTGACGTGCACCGACTGACTCACCCAGACTCGGTGAATCCTGTTGTATGGCTTCACTGCTTGGGTTACCGTCACTGTTGTACACAGAACCTTTAGTGTTCAGAAAAGTGACATTGGGAAACAATTTTGGGTCGAGGGGCCCTTTAGTGAGAGACTGCCAAGCCTGAGTGGAACCGGCCTGTGCAGAAGGTGAGGACTGCGGAGTGTCTGATGGGTGAGGGGAGTTCAGAAGTTCAAGAAATGAACTTGGAAGATCTGCAGACAAAACCGCTTCATCGTAGGGTTTGCAGACAGCACGTTTAGATAAATGTCCTCCGAGAGATTTAGGACTGTGAAACCCTCTAAAGCACCTACAGCAAATGAACTTGCCATCTTTGATGATAGCAGGCCACTTTGTTCTGCTGCTTCGCTTTCTCTTTTTGATGTCGCCATCATGTGCAGAACTGCTGGTGTCATCTTGAGAAGTTTGAGAGTTCGTGGCTACAGGAGGGTTGCTTTGCTGTGACGTGTTTGGAGATGGAACCAAATCGAGGTTTCTCTCCAGTTTAACGACACACTCCGTACGTTTGACTACAGGTATGGAGTTGGTCTTTGGTTGCTGAATGTAGGAAGGTGGGGAAGAGTTACTGGGATGGCCCATTTTGGCTGGATTGTTCATCGTCTGGGTAACGTCCGGGCGGGTCTGTATGAAGCGGCACGAGGGACTGTTTTGATGCTGCAAAGGAGGATAGGTCATGTCTCCGTTATAGGTATTTGGCACTTGGGTTTGAGACGCAGTGTCCATCTGTGAGGAGAAGTGACCACTTGAAGAGGTCATTGCTTGCGAATGGTAATTCTGCTGCTGAAGCGAACTGTTCATCGGGACGGAATAACAGGAAGCATGAGGAGCTACAGGAGGCGGATTTGCAGCATTTCCTAACTGTGAGAGCACAATGGGATCCAATATGCTGTCCATTTGGTTTGGGAAAGTCTGACCAGTAGGACCGGTTAAATGGGAAGAACCCGAGGGGTAAGTGGAGTTTAGACAGCTTGCTGGGTAGTGCTGCTGGGCAGGCAGTTTCTGCATCGGTGTCAGAGGAGCAGGAGTCCTCTGACCCAGCTGGTTCTGTAAGGGTTCTGAAGAAACACGTTTCCCGTTCATGGACGCAGCTCTGTTTGTGATCGGTGGTACTTTGTTCCTCCTTGCCAGTTTCCATTGTGCATAAAACTCACAGTGAGCCGCTTTCATGTGCTTGGTCAGACTTCTGTAAGAGCTATAGTCTCGAGAACACGTCTCGTACGCACATTTGTACCGGTCCTTTTCCTCAGCTGCAGAACAGAGTGTGTTGGCCTGCAGTGGCTGTACCGGTCTGTTGGTGGGAAAAGGGGTGACTTGTGGAGGAAGCCTCTGAGACACAGGCATCGCTGGTGGACCGTTATGAGCAGTCTGCTGTAAGGGTACCATGCTGTTCCCATACTGAACTGGGTACGGCGTGTGAATCGGGGCGACAGAACTGGGATCATACGGCCCATATTCAGTGTTTTCGTTACTGTACAGGGGCTGGGTGTGACTCTGTGAAACAGCAGACTCCATTTGAGCTTGCAAAACGTCTCCTGACGGAGCTTGCTGGAAGTCCTCGAGGAGGCTCTGATATGAAGATGCTGGTGGAAGTGGGCACGATGGATCATTCATTAGCACATCTAACAAGGACTCTTCAGACCTGGATTCATTCAAGTGAGGCATGGGAGGCGTGACTGGAGGTTGGGTCTGCTGGGTCTCCATGTGTGGGATCTGTGGCTGCTGCAGAAGGTTTGGATCAGCCGGCTCGGTTTTGCACATTACAAGGCCGAACGCCTGCGTGGGATCTTGAGCAGCAGGATTGAGCATGTTCTCAATGGAGTGCTTCACTTTCACCAGACTTGTTGGGTGATCTGCAGGGCTCATCATGCAGCTGGAGGTCACTGGCGGCCCTAGAAGGGGATCCTGCTGGGCTGGTTCACTAGAAAGGTGTGGCTGAGGAGGCTCTACAGGACGAGCGCTGTCGCTCTCGGCAGTCTGCGTCTCCTCTTTCTTTGCATTATGGCTCTCCTCGTGCAACTCCAACTGGGACTGAGTGTGAAACACTTTACCGCAGCCAGGCACTTTGCAGGTAAAGGTTTTGTAGTGCTGCGCCTCGTGGTCGTAGAGTTTATAAGCTTCACTGAAAATCTTCCCACAGCCAGGAAACATGCACTTGGCCTTGAAGACTGGATGTCCTTTGCTGTGCACAAGGAGCTCGGCATTGGTGTCGAAGCTAGCTTTGCAGTTCAACTGAATACAAGTATAAGGCTTAGAACCACAATGAACCTGAAGATGGTCGTTCAGGTGATTGACGCTAACAAAGTGGCGGCGACAATACTGACAAACTATCTTCGTGGTATGCAATTCAAGGAAGCGCTTTGCCTCCTCGACCTCCCCGTGATCTTTCACATGGGTGAGGAGATTACGAAAGAACTTGAACCCTTTTCTGCAGTTGACGACAGGACAGACATTTCGCTCTCTCCCGTTCACCCTGACTCCGGAACCCTCGCTCTGAGAGCCCACCGCATCGCCGTTGTACAGCTGGCCAGAATCTCCATTGCAGGTTTTAGCCTTTGCTTTTCGGGCCTGATTTTCTCCACCCTTGTTTTTCAGAGCTGCAATATCAGGAACAGAGATTTTTGCATCAGTCATTTTCTTAGTGGTTTTCATTGCAGCTAAGCGCTCTTTGCAAGACAGTTTGACGTGTGACCCAACATGTGGGTCTAGAGTTTCTCTCGTTTCAAAAGTCTCTGTGCAAATCGGACAGCTATAATACCCATCTCTGAAGTGCGTCTGCGCGTGTCGCACTATTCTATGACCAAGAAACTCTTTATCGCACAACACGCAGTATTGCATGTACGCTTGCCAGTTTCTGAACCTCGCCGACACGAATCCTTTCTCTCTCAACTTTTTGACTTCTCTGTTTTTTTGTCGCTGGTCTGCGATCTCCTTCAGTTCATTTGTCGTGTCCAAAAAGCATTCGAAAACGTCCTTGTACTCCTCCGATGCCAACTCCAAGTCCTCTCGCTCCGCTTCGACAAAGCGATCATCGTTCAGCTCGTCGATGGAGGACACGATAGACGCCTCCTCGCCCATAAGACCTAAACAATGACGCTTGAGCGTTTTCCAATCCCAGAACTCCGGATCAAAAGGCCACTGAGTTTTGAAGACTAGGAAAAGGTCGCAGCGTAGAGAGTTGGGTATCGGAAGGTTTTCCTCCTCCAGCTTCTGGTCCGGCTCGTTGTACAGCGTCTCCACGGCGTAATAAGAGTCAACCGTCGGCTCCAGGAGGAACTCCGTTAACTGGCAGGCCCGCTTCACTTCCAGGTCAGAGGGCAGGAGGCATGAGATGGTTTTGCAGATGGTGGCCTTGTTGGCTCCCTCACAGGACTCCATGCGCAGGGCACGGATACACATCTCAATGCAGGCTGGCAATCCAATCTTGTCCAACTGCAGGTTAGAAAACAAAACCAGCGCTAAGTTTTGATCACATTTCACCACGGTAAACCAAGCGCTAGAACAGTGCCATCATGAGTTTGTGCATTAGCCTGCAGCCAGAAGAGGCCAGGACGACTGAACAAAGAACTCACCTCAGACTGGATCACTTTAATAAAGAATAGCAGGTGGAACACTGTTTTGGCGAAGAGAGACATCTTCTGGCACTTTTCCAGGAAGCTCTGCTCTGAAGGTTCCAATCGCTTCAGGAGTTTACTCCAGAAAAGGGTCAGTTCCCTGAGGGAGAGATTAACCACCACATTACCCCCATGGCCATAAACAACAAACTGAACCACGGTCTGACCCTGCGTCCACATTTAAACTTGAGGACTTTAACCAGAGGAGCTTGATCAATACTGAACTTATTAATGGAGTTGAAGATCCCTGAATCTTTAAAAACCAAACCAAACGGATGTTGTGTTTGTTCCACATGCAGGATTGCACGTGTTTAGGAACTGACCAGGCGCAGTACGAGTCCTCCTGCAGGAGCTGGCGGGTCAGGAAGCCTGAACACAGAGTAAACGCTGCTCTCTCGTCTTCTTCTGCCTCCAGGTTACAGATCATCTCCAGAGCATCACGACAGTCCACCTGGGAGAGCTGCAGGACACACACAACTAAAAACATCAACGGTGTCATATTATAGTACACATACAATATATATATAAAAATACAGTATAGCAGTGCGACATTGTCCTCGTCTTACGCTGGTGTACTGCGTCATAATGTACACTGTGGCATAGGTGTCCCCGTGTCTCGACAAAACAGTCGGAGCATGTACTCCACCCCCAGTACCCCAGTCTGAGCTCCAGTTCTCTGGTTTTTCCTGTGACCAGGTAAAACGTAGCTCACAATTCCAGAACCTTTGTACTGGGATTGTGGAACAGTTCCCGCCCCCGGTGCCCCTCCAATCCAAATCAGAGCACAGCCCCCACCCCTGGTGCCCCTCCAATCCAAATCAGAGCACAGCCCCCACCCCGTGCCCCTGTACCAAATGGACACGCTTACCCCATAACCTTCCCCAGTATCTCTGTAACCAATCAGAGCGTATTCCACACCCTCAGTTCCACCTCCAGCTCTGCTGTAACCAACCAGAATGCAGTTCTCACCCCTAGTGCCCTGTAACCAATCAAAGCACAGATCCTGACACCAGCAACTCTCCAACCTTTCAGCACATGCTCCCTGCCTTCAGTTTTCTGGAACCTATTAGAGCGCAGTAGATCACAGGAGGTAAGACCCAGTCAGGCTTTTTAGCGGAAAGTGTGCGTGATGAAGTTGAAACGATTATCAGCTCTATCCCGTGTTTAAAGGTTCTGCAGTCCCACCCACCTCCTCCATGAGCATCTCCTGTGGCGCAAAAGCGCACACACACACGAGGTAGCTCTGTTTAAAGGGTCCTCTGCTCGCAGCAAACTCCTGGAAATCAGCGCAGGCTTTAGCCAGCAGCGCCGCCTTCTCCATAGAGCTCTCCTTCATCAGGTACTTCACCCTGAGCTGCAGCAGGTCCAGACCTTCACGCATCAGGAACGCTCGCACTACGGCACAAACATGAACGATGTTAGTCATTGCTGAGAAATCATAAAAGCACACATGGGTTGGGGGCACGTGTGAACTTTAGGGCTAAATCCTGACCCCCAGAGGACCTCGGGTGTGGACAGTGAAACCGAGGACACCTCACCTTCAGCTTCCGGAGGCGTCTCGTTTCCCAGAAGGCTCTGTAGTGTGCTGTTGCTCCACATCCCTCGCTCCCGAGTGGCTGCGCAGAGCAGACGCAGCTGAGTGACGCCCGCGTCCTGCAGCAGCGCATGAGCCGTCTGCGCACACACAGGAACACACCGCAGTTATTTTATTTACGCTGCAGATAAACTGGGACACGAGAACAGCTGGTTAAAACCCAATTCAGAGTGTCTTAGTGTCCACCACAGACAGGAAGTGGCTAATGTGTCTCCATGACAACATGCTACAGAGATGTCGATTCTGTTCACTCTGACAGGAAAAGGTAAAAAGAGGTATTGGAACACAGGTGTGTGGTACCTGTACGGAGGACTGAAACTGTTCCCACAGTGCATCTGGAAAAACGTTGGTTATGGAGAGCAGCAGCTCCACACAGCTCCTGCAGAACACAGAACATTAAAACACCTCACACACACACACACACACACACACAGCGAGAGCGCGAGGGAAGAACTGAGAAGGAGTGAGTGAAGAAAAAGAACGAGCCAGTTTATATGCAAAGCATGAGTGATTAAAGACATTCAATAAAAATTAAACTACGCAAATAATACCTACAGAACAGGTGTGTGTTACTCACAGCGAGAGTCTCTGGAGAACCATACTGATGTTCTCGCTCTGGACTGAGAGGTGCACCGTCACTTGTGCAAAACTCAGCAATGCCACACGGTAACACTCCAACACAGGCCAAGGGTCGTCATCTGACCTGCACACACTCACACACTCCACCAGGGTCTACACACACACACACACACACACACGTCTTTACTGAGAGCCACACTGACACCACATCCATTTTATTTTTCACATTTTTATTTAGTGCAAAAAAAAAAAATTATATTTAAATTCTTCATATTTATTATAAATCAACAGCAGCTCAAACAAACTGTGCTCTGATCCGAGTGCACCGTGTGTGTGTGTGTGTGTGTGTGAGAGCAGTAAATATGCACCAATGCCATGTTTCTATTTTTAATAACACACTGATATCAGAGCTGTGTGGATCAGTGGAGTCTGATCTCTCGCTCGCTCTCGCTCTCTCTCTCACACAATTATGGTGTATTACTCTACATTTGTGCCACTTGTGGGCGTGGCCTGCTCAGACCCCACCGTCCTGCCTGTGATTAGTGATATGATGTGTTAATCCTGGTGCATCTGGAAAACTGACTGTTCCAAAGCACTGAATGACTCCTGACAAAAAACAGATTATAAAAGTTTTCTACGTGCTCAGGGCTCAAAATTCATATATTTTTCCACCAACCAGCCGGACTAGTTCCCTTCCAAAGTAACTCGCCAAACAGAAAATCAACTCGCCAAAATTTGTTCATGTCAAAAATAACACGAGAGTAGTTACCATTGTTCATGACTAATGTGCATTTATTTCAAGACCCGAGTATTTTGATACTGTTGTTAAATACA
>JAODIB010000011.1:37881429-37891646 GCA_027575605.1 Sciades troschelii | reverse complement strand
AACGTGTGTGTGTTCACAGACTCTCCATAAGAGCAGTTCTCGAGGTGTGTGTTACGTGGTGGACTCAGAGGTGATCACATCAGGAATCCCGTACCAGGATTACTTTTACACCGTACACAGATACTGTCTCACTTCTGTCAGCACACAGAAGAGCCGCCTCAGGTCTCACACACGCACACACACCACAAAACTAAAGGACATGCTGAAATTACTTCTCGTCAGCTAATAATGACGGTGATGAAATGTCATCAGACAGAGTAATGTTACTGTGTGTGTGTGTGTGTGTGTGTACAGGGTGTCGTCAGATATCTGCTACAGGAAGCAGCCGTGGAGTCTGGTGAAGGCTCTGATAGAGAAAAACACCTGGAGTGGCATAGAAGAGTACTACAGACACATGGGTACACACACACAGTATCATGTTATCAGCTCCTACTGATATAGTTTAACATTTCTTCTGTAACACTACATTGTGGGCGGGGTTATACACAAATGCAGATTTGTGATGTCATCAAAAAGATCAGTGTTTAAACCAATCACAGGATAAAATACTAATTATGTTCAATTTGAATGAACAATGATATATTAGGAAAAAAATTGCTGTTCAACATCGCTAGCTGTATAACTTAGCTAATCAGTTGTCATGGCAACCTTATGCATCATGTGACATAAATCGAAACCCTGCTACTGAATCCCCACTCTGATGACGTTGCTAGCTAAACAGCAAGCTAAGATAGCTAACGCTAACAATATTAGGCTGTTAGGGATGGTAGCAGGACATGGGGGTGGTGCCAAATTGGCATACTCATGCATATTCATAGATCTTGGTATATTAAGTTTTTATTCGACATCGTTTATTTTTTATGCTTTAAAACGACACATTCATTGAGACATGGTGCTTAAACTTGTTTATTCAGCTTTCCAGTTTGTCTGGTAACCATGGAAACTAGGTAATACCTTTAAGTGTGACTTATGGTGTGTGTGTGTGTGTACAGAGGTGGAGGTGTGTAAGTTGGAGACGCTGCTCCAGTCCGAGGTGTCAGTGGTGTGTGTGGGAGAATCAGAAGCGGTTAAAGCTCCTCCCACATTGCGCAGGCGCAAACACACCGGCTTGAAACGTGCAGAGGGGGTAGGGCATGGAGGTGGAGTCATTGAGCAAGGGGGCGTGACCCAGAGGGAGCGCAGAGACACAGGTGAGGAAGGTTAATGAGGTTCTGTAAATATCCGCCCTCTAGTGGTGAAATGGGGAAGTACAGTGGATTTTTTTGTGATATTTTCAAAGGTGTCATTCCTATCTAGTGTTAAATGTGGAGGTGTGCGTGTGTTTCAGGCGCACAGTACATGAAGGTGGGTGAAAAGTGGCGTGGCTCTGCAAACAACAACAGCATCACCCTCCTACTCATCATCAGCTTTATGTGAGTTACACTGTGTGTGTGTGTGTGTGTGTACATATGTGTACAGTAAATATTCATTTATTAATATTTATTCACATCATTTATTCTTTATTCTAAAAGCCCAGATTCATTTTCCTATAAGGGCACGAGGCACAATGCGTCAATTTATTGTTATTTTTTCCACTAATAATGCAGTAATTAGCAGATCCTGTGTCAGGTCGATGGTGTTACTGAGTTACAGGACGTCTTTTAAAGATCCCTCATGAGCTGTGATAAAGGTTCACATTTCAGTTTGCTTGTTTCATCGATTGTCTCACTTGTTGAGGGTTTTTTTTTTTTACGCACGTGGATTTGTGTTTGACAGCTCATTTCTTTGTACTAATTTGTTTGTCTTAAAAATCCTTAAAATAAACTTCAACTAGGAAAGAGGTTATTGGAGAAACCCTATTTCAGACAGTTGACCTTGCTATGATCTTGACCCTGTTTGGATCAGTTCCTCAGTGTCATCAGTTGATCTACTGGTGATGACGATGCCTCTATCACAATCCTACAAACATTCATCAGACAGATGCATGGACGAGAACATACTGCAGAAATATATAATAATAACCTATTCGAGCTGCTTTCCCTTTTTAAATTTCATTTCTTTATTCCTGTCAAATTTTTTTCATTACTGTTCTGTTCATCTTTTTTCTTTTTCTCAGGCTTTTTTCTAAACTTTCACTCTTTCTCTGTCTCACTCCATCTCTTGTCTCTCTCCCTCTCCCCCCTCGCCCCCTGCTCCATGGCTGTGTGTAGGATCTGTATCAGGTACAGTAACCTGCTTCCTTGATGTTGGTGTTCAGTATGGGATTTGATGCGCTCTGTGGGTTGCGTCCAGCGGCTGTATTTACGAGTCGAGGTTGTAACTGGGGTTTAAAAGTGAAGCTGGATTGTCTCTGAGGCCCCCTAGTGGCTGGCTGCAGTACAGTTTTGTGTGTTAGTGAATCCTGTAGAGTGTAAATGTTAACTGCTGTTTTTCAGTCAGTACTTTACATTCACTGTTTATATTTACATTACTGTCAGTGAGCTGGCAAACAGTGACCCAGTCAGTCATGACTCAGAGCTGACAACATTAAAATCAATAAACCTGTGAAAATGTACCACTACACTTTATTAATTAATAACGCTGTACTTTAATCATGTAATAACGACACTTTTTGAGTTTGCCAACTTACGTTCCACTTCAGATAATATCTCACAGCGCACACTCACAACACAAACAACTAGAGTGTCCATCACCAGTCTGGGCGGGGCATAGGCTCCACTAATGGTTCCACACATGGGTGGGGCAGAGGTTATGTGTCATTTTTAAGCATGGTGCATTCTGGGTATTCTGTAGTGGACATGCTGTATTTTTGTGCTCACATAAAGTGAGTGAGCTCGTATGGTAATATTTCTGCTCTGTGTGTGTGTGTGTGTGTGTGCGTGCGCAGTCTGGTGGTTTTGGTAGCTCTGAACATGATGCTGTTCTATAAGCTGTGGGCTCTGGAGCGAGCTGCTCACACACTTGAGACATGGCACTCGTACTCACTGTCAGACAGGTAACACACACACACACACACACCGCTAACTGCACACTGACAAACACTGTGTCATAGATTTTATCCAAAGCTGACAAAATATCAGCTCAAATGTTACATCACCATCAAAATGCCTGTCTATCTGCCCATCTGTCTGTCTGTTTCTCTGCCTGTCTGTCTCTCTGCCTGTCTGTCTATCCCCCATGTGTTTCTTTGTTTGTCTGTCTCTCTGCTCATCTGTCTATCTGCCCATCTGTCTCTCTGCATATCTGTCGTTCTGTCTGGCTGTCTATCTGCCCATCTGTCTCTTTGCATATCTGTCTGGCTGTCTATCTGCCCGTCTGTCTCTCTGCCCTTCTCTGTCTCTCTGCCTGTCTGTCTCTCTGCCCTTCTCTGTCTCTCTGCCCTTCTCTGTCTCTCTGCCTGTCTGTCTCGCTGCCGTTCTTTGTCTCTCTGCCTGTCTGTTTCTCTGCCTGTCCCTCTCTCTCTCTCTCTCTCTCTGCCTGTCTGTCTCTCTGCCCGTCCCCCTCTCTCTCTCTCTCTCTCTGCCTGTCTGTCTCTCTGCCTGTCTGTCTCTCAGTCCTCTCCCCCAGTCATCGTCTGAGTGGATGAAGGTTCTGGAGTTACAGCGTCAGTTCCATCAGGCGCAAATGAACAAGTGGCAGCAGATCCTACACTCCTCCGTCACACTGCTCGACCAGGTGTGTGTGTGTGTGTGTGTGTGTGCGTGCTCCATGTGGTACAACATGTCTTTGCTCATTGGTCACCATAAATCACTTAAATTTAATTAATCCCCCCTGGTCTCTCTATTCCCCCGTCTCCCCCCTTGTCTCCCCCCCAGATGAAACAGTCTCTGGAGAAGCTCCACACAGGGATAATCAGATCTGAGGAAGAGGAAACTGTCTCTCCTCCACCATCTGAACCTTCAACATCACCCACAACAGACACACTGACTGAGCAGTGACACACACACACACACACCTTCCGATCGTTCTCTGATCAGTGCACTGCGATCATGTGATTGGGTAAAATTACCCAGAATGTTCAGCCCCTCCCACTGTGACTAACTGTGAATGCAGCGCTGCCTTTCCTCGCACCCTGAACCCTCCACCCTGAATCCTCCACCCTGAACCCTCACAATAAACCAGTGAAAAAGCAATAAACCAGTGGTGGTTTGGGACGGAGCCAAACTGTTCACTCCTAACTGAGTGATATTCGGAATGGGACACGACCACCACTGAATCACTGTTACACAAACGTGTGTTTGTGTGTGAATTTTACACAATACTCTCTCTCTCTCTCTCTCTCTCTCTCTCCTTTGTTTTGTCTTCTTTTCCCCCCTACACCTTCCTCTCCTCTTTTTTCTTTTTTACTTTTGTTTTACTTGTATTCCTCACTTTTTTCTCTGCTGTTTGTTCCTTTACTCAGTTTCACTTTCTCTTTCTTAGCATTTTCTCTTTCTCTGATTCACTTCTGGTCTTTTATTTCCCTCTTTCTCCCTAACCCTGTCCACACACACACACACACACTTTTAATTGGAAGAGGCAGGCCCTCATTCTTCAGAGCTTCTTCCTGTTTTTCTGGGGTCAGAGGTCACAGACCACTCCCCCTCCTCATCCACAGACTGATGTTTTATCTTCGCAGATCTCACTCTTCATCAGTTAATGATTACCCACAATGCTCAGCTGCAACATGTTTCAGTTTATTTGCTGAACAATTGGAACATGAGAGACGGTGAGATCAACCGGTTCAGTATTTATTTCTCTGACTGAATGAAAACCTTGTTTTGTGTGTGTGTGTGTGTGTGTGTGTGAGCGACAGGAAGCAGGATCACGACCACAACAGCAATAATCATGACGAGGAGATGTGTGATATTAATCATGAAATGCAGAGCTGCCTGTATGAGTGACGTAAAAACACTATTACACTCAGTAACAGGGTCTGAAATTAACTCCACCTCCAGAAAAATTGTCTGTTAAAACCATTAGCAACGGCACCAAAATTGTCCGGGTGATTTATTCATGTTGTTGAAACCAAGTTTTTTTTTTTTTTTTCAGCACAACACTGTATGTGGGATGTAACCTAATTATCATAAACGTCAAATGTAAATATGGATTTGCATAACCCCACCTATGTAAGCACTACAAGCTTATGTATTTGTGCTTTTCCAGAAAATGAGGCATCATCGATACAAGAGCGGATATTTCTCTCTTTAATTATTTTATATCTGAAGGGAATTCAGTCCTCCAGTTCACAAGGAGGCGCTGCAGCAGAAATCTGACTTTTTATGACCACAGTAATCATCAATACATCGATTTTTGCATAGAAGCAATGCTGTGTCGAGACTCTGAGTTACTTTTTAGCAATTTCTCACCTTCTTAACATGTCTGTAAATGTTAATAAACACTTTAATACATTTAAATAATTTATTTGAAAACATACAGATTGGGCACGATTGTATACAGAGAGATGAAAGTTGATTTCAGACCTTGTTTTTTTTTGTGTGTGTTTTTCTCTCTCTTTCTCTTAGTATTCTATTTATTTGATGTTACGTTGACGAGTGTGTCCGGGTCACTCGGCATGCGCACTCTTCATTACTCATCACCATTGTGTTTTATTGGATCAAGACTTGAAGTGATCAGGGTTACTGTAGGTCTGCAGGCGTGTGCTGATCATCGGTTATACGATACATCACGATATTCAAGCAGAAATATCACCACGTTCTGCAGACAGCGAGAGGTGCGAGATGTTTGGTCAAATATCTGTCAGATCTTCTTCATAATCAGATGTCTGATTAAAGACGTCACATGACATGAAGGACAAAACACCAGAGATGCACTTAAAGCGAAATGATGGTGTCAAACACTTTCAGTTTATTGTTAAAGTTTGTGAAACTTTCAGTAAAGGATGTCAATTAAACAGCAGCCGGCCGTAAATCGGAGTTGGACTCGAAAGAAACTCGATACTAAAACAAAGATTTTTTAAAAAACAGCATCTTTTTTAATATTTCTCCTTTGATCCTGATCTTATTTAACATATTTTTCATCGACTTTTAATTAATGTAAAAAAATAAAACAACTCAGTTTCTGTGTGAAAATCACACACTGGATTCTTATGTATTTATTTAACTTAATGTGCGATAAGCCCCGCCTCTTCTCTTCTCTCTCTTTTTTTTTTTTAAAGTGTGTTACTGTGTTTAACCAATCACAGTCATTTCTCTGGGCAGGGCTAATCTGATTGGCTGCTGGCAGTCGCAGTGAGAGAGAGAGTGAGACAGATCGTATCTGTGCTGCAGTGAGAGAGAGTGAGACAGATCGTATCTGGGCCTCAGTGAGAGTGAGACAGATCGTATCTGTGCCGCAGTGAGAGAGAGTGAGACAGATCGTATCTGCGCCTCAGTGAGAGAGTGAGAGTGAGACAGATCGTATCTGCACCGCAGTGAGAGAGAGTGAGACAGATTGTATCTGCGCCTCAGTGAGAGTGAGACAGATCGTATCTGCGCCTCAGTGAGAGAGTGAGACAGATCGTATCTGCGCCTCAGTGAGAGTGAGACAGATCGTATCTGCGTCTCAGTGAGAGTGAGACAGATCGTATCTGCGTCTCAGTGAGAGAGAGTGAGACAGATCGTATCTGCGCCTCAGTGAGAGAGAGAGTGAGACAGATCGTACCTGTGCCACAGTAAGAGAGAGTGAGACAGATTGTATCTGCACTGCAGTGAGACAGATCGTATCTGCGCCTCAGTGAGAGAGTGAGACAGATCGTATCTGCGCCTCAGTGAGAGAGAGAGAGAGACAGATCGTATCTGCGCCTCAGTGAGAGTGAGACAGATCGTACCTGTGCCACAGTGAGAGAGAGTGAGACAGATCGTATCTGCACCGCAGTGAGAGAGAGTGAGACAGATCGTATCTGCACCTCAGTGAGAGAGTGAGACAGATCGTATCTGCGCCTCAGTGAGAGAGAGTGAGACAGATCGTATCTGCGCCTCAGTGAGAGAGTGAGACAGATCGTATCTGCACCTCAGTGAGAGAGAGAGTGAGACAGATCGTATCTGCACCTCAGTGAGAGAGAGAGTGAGACAGATCGTATCTGCGCCTCAGTGAGAGAGAGAGTGAGACAGATCATATCTGCGTCGCAGTGAAATGATAAAAAAAAAGCAAACGAAATGTCTGGGAAAATGTTCCTAAAGCCAGTTTTACGAAATTCTCACCCAATAAAGTGTTTAAACAGATTTAAGCGATTTTAATAAACTAACTCTGATTTTCTTCACTGTTGTCATGGTAATAGTTGTAGCCCCGCCCCCTCTAGCCACAGACCGGTGTCAGGTTCAGAGAGACTGTAAACAATGAGTCTGATCTGGTAAACTGATCAATGCAACGTATAACTGTATCAGCACACGCGCACTGTCGACCCGACCATCTGAAAGTACGCACACACACACATTTTAATATTTATGTTGCTGATTAAACATTGAGGACCAAACGGAACTCGAGCTCAAAGGGACCGTCCCCCCGCTGTGTGTCTGCATTTCACACTTTGTGTTGTTTTTGTACAGTTTTAGCTGCTGTGTTGGAATGATGTCTTACTGCTGTTCCTTATCCTACACTCCTCCTTTCATCTCTCTCTCTCTCTCTCTCTCTCTCGTATTTATTTGCGTTAGTCTTGAGGAGGAAGTGCGATTTTGCTGTAAAGATCTGATTTGGATGGAAAACCAAATAAAACTAGAACTTTAGGAAAATGAAGCATCACCCAGTGTGTTCCAGTTTTTTGTATTTTTACCAAAAAGTCCTCCTGATGAGAGGATTCATTCATAAATCGCTTAAAGGAGTGTTTACGCAACAAATTTGGTTTTCATGAATTAAGAAAAAAAATTTTTATTGTTAATAAAAAATATTTTTACTGACATGTCGGGGAGTCAAAATAACTTCCACTTCTGTTTTTCAGTCTTTACCCTGATCGCTCATTTCGTGCTCCCAGCTCCGTGTGCACTTTACCTTTTATGGAGTGTTGTGGGCGTCACGATATGCAAATGAACTGTCAGAAAGGAACTACGAGCAAAACACTGCAAAGGAATGAAACTAAAATAAACAGAGGCAGTTTAATTATTTATCATAGATCATACTTTATTTATTTGGCAAGCAACATTTTCATTTATACATGAAGGGCATGTGTTAAGATTGGTGTGTGTGTGTTAATAGCCCAACACTCATTTAGTATTAGCATTAAAATCAGCTAATATCTTTAAAAAGAGAACGTTAATAATCATGCTAATAATAAACGGCAGACAGGAAGTGTTTTGTTGATCCCGTAATGTTCAGGTGTACGTTAGCGATGTTAGCACTGTGAGTGAGGACTGTAGAGGTGAGATTGAGGACATTAACATTTTACGTGTTATTTTTTACCATCATGAGGAAAAGTAAAACATCAGCGTTTTATCACCGATGTCACATGATCATGTGGTAAAAGTCTAAAAAATCTTGAGTGAAAAATCAGAAATTTGTGTTTAAAAGTCTGAGATTGGACTCGGTGTCACTATAAAACTCTTTTCTGTGTTTGTTTATTGTGCATGTGCAAATAATCCGTTATTGTTACTTATAGCTAGCTTCAGTTAGTCACCTCGCTAACTAGCTGTGCTTATTTGTGGTGTTTTACGAAATTATCTGACAGACATTAGCGATGTTCTGGTTTTGCCAAGCAACAATGAACTTCCTGTGATCTTACTACATAAACTCAGAGCTGTTTTCTGGAACAACACATCAAAATTTAAAATGGCTTCCGCGACAGCTATGATAGCTAGCTGTTAGCTAAACCAGATTTGAACTTTAATCTTTTGCAGGTTTTAGAGTAAACTCTGTATGCTCTCAGCAGAAAAGCTAATTTGTGTTCGACAAAGCAACAGGTGATTGATTGTTGGTGCTCAGTTTTAGTGACATTTGAATCGATATTTTCTGAATTATACGCAAATTAGGTATGATGCAGTAAAGAATTACGGAAATAAAAATCCAATTGATTGTCTCGATTGATTCCTGGGATGCAGTCTGAGGACGGAGGCAGCGGAGATCACTGGTGCTGCTGGTGAGTGAATTATATCGACTATAATTAGATCACTTTGCTAAGCTAATCTGATTAGAGAACAAAGCTGAGCACGTAAATTAAAGAACTGATTCTCACACTGACGAGTGTTATTTAGTTAGCTTTAGATGCTGTATACAGCTACGAATGTTTGATAAATAATAAAAAGGTTTTGCAGGCCACACCCACAAGCAACAGCAGTAGTGTCTATTTGTAGTGACACCGAACAGTGAGTCTGCTTTTTCAGAAAATTCCTTTTTCCACAACAGACGGATTACGGCTCACTTCTCTAATTACGTGACATAAAAACATCCCGAAGGAAGTGCTGGCGATGTTTATTCTGTTTAAACCGCCGCACTGTAAGAACGAGATGAACTCAGTAACTGATTATCAGCACATGGTTAGCGTGAGTGTAAAGGCAGTGAGAGTGTGGCAGTGTTACAGCGCCACCTGCTGGCACCAACACCAAACAGCATCAAGATCATTTTCTGGTTTTTTTTCTTTGTTTCATGCAGAAAAAAAATGTTTGCATACAAATTTACAGACGTGAATAAATTCCAGTCTCGGTATCATGCAGCTTTGTGTCCTTTCGTCACAGCTAACATTATTATTTTTACACTTTTTACCAACGAATCACACCCCGCTGCTCGAATGGGTTCATTTTCATACACACCTCACGAAAGGTTCCCTAAATATCCACTGAGAGAACTGGCAGGCCTCCGACAGCTTTACGCTAACTGTTAGATGCTGTAATGTGCTGTATAACATCATACAAATCTGAAAATATGACAAAAGGGATAATTTAACTACATCAAGGTTAAGTGAACACAGCTAGCATTTAATAAAGGCTTGTTGTGAATGGTTATGTTAAATAATAACGTGCTAACTGGCAGTGTTAGCTTTCATTTGTTTTAGTCTGTGAAACTTTTGCACACAGCTGAGATGACTGGACTGAGATTTAGCTACATTAGCATGCATTAGCATGATGTTATTAGCATTAGTGTTGTCATAGCGAGTGTGAATCACTAACAGTGCAGCTTTATGTGAATTTATCAAAAAATCAGAGTTAAAAAAAAAACACTTTACGGTTAAAATTTTCCAGTCGTGCTAATTGGCAGTGTAAGCTCTTTATTTGTTCGCCTTTTTTTAGCCACCGCTAACGTTTCACAAGGTTAAAATATCCCTTTCAGTGAGG
>JAODIB010000011.1:37110796-37123250 GCA_027575605.1 Sciades troschelii | reverse complement strand
CATTTCTCAAAATCCTGTGAATGTGGACAGAATAAAACAGTTATTCCACTCAATCTCATCGTACATGGATTATCAGGAACTCGGTGCTACGCAACTCATCGACTATCAGCTCATGTACGACTCGATTTCGAGGAATAACTTAAATAGAAAAATAACAATATTCTATCAACATGATGATAAACTACATCACCATACACTTTTCTAAGAGAGCGCAGATTTTATCAAATGCTTTAGTTTTTTTTTTTTTAATTATAAACATTAAAAGCAGCAGATTTGATAATAAATATTTTACACTGAAGCGTTAAAATTGTAAAATATGAACAGAATTTTACATCTTCTACTTATTTTTTTCCTCCTTTTCAAGGCATTAATTAAAAGTATAATATTCTCAAAACAAACAAAAACTTTAGTTTTTCCCGCCCAGGTTATTTTTAAAATGCAAACGACCATTTTGCTGGAAATTTCTTACCAAATATGAATAAATATCATGCATCATGATTGATATTTTTGTCATATCGTCCACACTTAATGTATTCATGTTAATGAGAGAGAGAAAAAAAAAAAAGACAAAATGTAAACGAAAACCAGATCCATGTATGTTATTACTGTTATTTAATCATTAAAATCCATAGAGTACAGCACACACACGCACTCCTGTATTCATACACGATTATATAGTCTGAGTGTGGTGTGTTTCTGAAGTGTGTGACTGCACCGTCACCTGCAGCTGAGATTGAAGCGATCGTCTGGCCAGGAGGCTCTGAACCACATTGGTACGGTCCAGACAATCCATGCAGTTGCTCCGGAACGTCCCCTCCTGCTGCATTTGGACCGTTCCGTCTGCATCCACCAGGAAGAAGCTGTTAACAGAGTCAACAATGAACTCTCACTGAACTTGCCCTGTGTGTATCTGCGCTTCAGAGCTACTAATGATACCCGAAGTCGTCCTGCTGCTCGGCCACTGCGTCCACCAGGATCTGCAGGCGATGCCACCTCATCCTACTGCACTCCTTATGAAAGTCAAAGGCCACGTACCTGCAGAAAGAAACACACACGCACACAAAAGCCCGGGTTTTATTAGCATTAGTGCTGTTTTATTTACTTTATAAAGCCCTTAACGAGTCACTCACTTGATCATGCCGTTGCCGAGACTCTCCACCATCTTGGCAAAGGCGAGCTCGAGAGGTTTCTCAGAACCTTTCTGATTAATCTACATAAGACAAAAAAAAAAAAAAAGTCCTGTAGTTCAAAGAACACTACAAATAAATTCTCGTCCTGAGCAAACCGTGAAGGACGTACCAGATTTAAAATGACTTGTCGGCCGTAGGTTATGATCTGCGAGTCAAAATGTCTCTGAAAACCATCCAGCTGTGACCAAGAGTGAAAATAAAGCAATACAATACGTCTTACACACAAACATACACATGAATTTTCCTACAAAGGAAATGTATCATCATGTAGAACATCTCACGTGATTGCCACTCTTGCTGATCTGTGGTTTGGGTTTGTATTTCAGGTTTGGACGCTGGGACCAGAAGAACGGAATGGAGCCACGTGTCTGTGAGAAGGGATGGATCAGATCCCATATTGATTCCACAAATCTGCATAATCTCATAAGAAACTCTAGATTTTGGTTCTCTCTGACTCACTTGAATGAACGAAGCCTTGGCGCCGCTATACTGAACGATCTGCTCCGTCTCCACGAAGTTTGCCGCGTGACCCTCAGAGTCGATCCCTGAAAACACGGACTGATTAGGAGACTGTGATACGACATGGTATCGTGCGGATCAAGTGGTTAAAGCATGCACCTCGGACGTAGTACCGAACGCCGGCGCGGAAGCAGCTCCTCCTGGAGATGAGGTTCCAGTCGAAGATCTTCCCGTTGATGCAGCAGGACTTCATAGCGATGACTGAGAGCGCACGCGGAGTTAAGGAGGGTTAAAAGAGAAAGACTCCGGAAACTACAACAAAAAGGCTGCAATAATTGTGACGCGAATCTGATACATTAGTGCAGGAAACGGCTAAAACGTTCAGTGAAATCATGAGCGTGTAGAAAAACCCAGTGAGAACAGTGATGTGTGTTCAGTGTGGAGTTCCGTAAGGATACAGCCGTGGATCACAGGACAGGCGAATCTGTGCAGCTGCAAAACAAAACACAGAGAGAAATACAACATCGACTGATGCAGGGAAGAAACGTGCACGTTTTACCGTTTAAGAGAATTATGTGGCTGACTGATCAATTTGTCCGTTGGTCATCTCCGATCGATCGATCCAGTTGGTCGTCTGTACTCCAGTCCATCCGTCTGATTTGATCTGTACGCTCGCCTGTCTGATCCGTACATCCATCTGTCTGACCAACCTGTCTGCTTGTCCATCTGTACAATTTGTCCATGTATCGGTCCTTCGGTGTGTCTGGCCTAACCTGTCTACCCGTGTGTGTGTGTGTAATATATATTTTTTTACCTATATCTGTGCTTACCTCAGGCTGTGTGCTGAAGTCCCTCAGCAAGTGGCCGTTCCATACAAACCTCTGATCCGCCTACACGCCACAAAATACACAAAAAGCACTCAAATTTGTCTTTGTTTTTCAAAATCATACACTCACATACATAACTATCTCACTCTCCCTCTCTATATCCGTCTGTCTCTCTGTTTCTCTCTGTCTATCCATCTGTCTGTTTCTCTCTCCCCCCCGCCTCTCTCTGTCCGTCTCTGTCTGTATCCGTCTGTCCCTCACTGTCTGCCTCTCTCTTTCTGTCTGTTCATCTGTCTGTCTCTCTCTGTCTGTCCGTCTGTCTCTCTCTCTCTCTCTCTCTGTCCATCCATCCCTCTCTCTCTCCCGTCTGTCTCTCTCTCTCTCTGTCTGTCCGTCCATCTGTCTCTCTCTCTCCGTCTGTCTCTCTCTCTGTCTGTCTGTCCATCCGTCCCTCTCTCCCGTCTGTCTCTCTCTCCCCATCTGTCTGTCCATCCCTCTCTCTCTGTCCCTCCATCCATCTGTCCATCCCTCTCTCCCCGTCTGTCTGTCTCTCTCTCTCCGTCTGTCCACCCTTCTCTCTCTCTGTCCCTCCATCCGTCTGTCCATCCCTCTCTCTCCCCGTCTGTCTCTCTCTCTCTCCGTCTGTCTGTCCGTCCGTCCGTCCATCTTTCTCGCTGTCTGTTTGTCTATCCCTTTCTCTCTCTCTCTCTCCATCTATGTCTCTCTCTCTGTTTGCCTGTCTGTCTGTCTCTGTCCGTCCGTCTCTCTGTCTGTCCGTCCATCTGTCTGTCTCTCTCTGTCTGTCTGTCCATCCCTCTCTCTCCCTGTCTGTCTCTCTCTCTCTCTCTCTCTGTGTCCGTCCGTCCATCTGTCTGTCCGTCTCTCTCTCTGTCCGTCTTTCCCGTTGTCTGTTTGTCTGTCCATCTCTCTCTCTATCTGTCTCTCTCTCTGTTTGCCTGCCTGTCTGTCTGTCTCTCTCTCTGTCTGTCCGTCTCTGTCTGTCCATCCGTCCGTCTCTCTCTCTCTCTCTCTCTGTCCATCTCTTTCTCTCCCTCCCTCTCTCTCTCTCCCCCTCTCTCTCTCTCTCTCCCCCTCTGTCTGTCTCTCTCTGTCTCACCCTCTCCAGCAGACTCATCTCCTGAAACTCTGGGCTGGTGTTGGCGAGGCGCTGCAGGGTGTGTGTGAGGTCGTAATCAGTGGCGAAGTAAAAGCCGTCTGTGTTCAGGATGCTGTTGATCATCGCGAGGAAGGCCTTGTTGTCCTGCATCTAAACGATCGCATCAGCCCACCATAAAAAACACAAAAGGCGTGAATAAAAACATTACAGAAGCGTCATGTTAAATTAATTCAACGTGTTCAATAAAACAGATGTTACACCCTGTACCGAGACGAAATCCTGAGATAACTCCACCCCAAAACCTTTCCACACCTGCGTGTCTGTGAGGTGCAGCACCGTCTTCTTATACGAGATCACGTCGAACTCCACGGCCTTCCACACGGCGTGTCCCAGCAGATCCCCCACTTTCCTCTTCTTGGTGATCACGATGAAGTACATGCCTAAAGTGACGGGATTACATCAGAGTTACTTACGCGGATTAAATCATGCTCGCTTCAAACTAGCCTAAAGTTAGTGTTCGCTAACGAGCCTGCTAAGAGTTAGCCTGCAGTTCAGAGTGAAATTCGCTCCTGACCTGCTACCAGCCGGATCGTTCCCATGATGCCACATATCGGCCGGGTCACTGCTGAAGGCGGGATGTCTTTCATCCCTGCAACACAAACACAGGAGTCAAGTGTGCCCTGGAATTATTTATTATTATTATTACTATCAGTTCCACATGCTATAACACCTTTATACACTCAGTTCTAGTTAAACTTTCCATGTGAAAGGGGGGAAATTCTAAAATATGCAGATTAGTTGGGTTTAAAAGGGTGGAGCCACCCCTCCCTCCACTGTGACTGACAGGGTTAGCTCATGTTAGCTGTGACAACTTAATGTAAATTACACATCAGATTAGACTAGATTAATTTAGTTTAGATTAGACATCCCTGTAGATTAGTGGAGTTTAGATTACATTAGACAAAATTCAAATTTTGTATTAGCTGTCCCTTTAGATTAGACGAGTTTGGATTTGAATAGAATAGATTAATTTCCATTAGATTAGACTAGATTAGACATTTTAGGCTAGTTTACATTTTTGTCATGCCTGCAGATCAGAGAGGATTAGATTAATTTAAATTAAATGTCTCTGTAGGTTAGACTGGATTAAATTAGATGAGACATCCCTGTGAATCAGACTGAATGAGATTAGTCATCCCTGTATATTAGACTGGACTAGATTAAAAATCCCTGTACGTTAGATTAGAATAAATTCCAATCATCCCTGCAGATTAGACGTCCATGTGGATACAACAGTGCATCGGTCGGGGTCACGTGATGCTTTCTGAGTGAGCGGTCGCCTTTAATCGACCTCCCGTCTAACAGTTAAATATCTACCTTTTTGACCTATCAAACCACCATTTTCTAAGACATTTCGATATAACATCATGTCTGGAACAGATGCTGCAACTTCTCAACGACAAACAACGAGGAGCCGTCGTGCTGAACCTAAAACAACCACTGCTAACTCAGGGGTGGGTGAAGACGAACAGGAGGAAACCATGGCTAACGCTATAGCCCAAAGCGTGACAGCTAAGATTAGCGCCCTTATGGACATTAAATTCACCGAACTTCAGGTCAGTTTGAATACTCTAACAAGCCGTATAGACGATAACAGTAAGAGACTGAGTGAGGCTGAGAATCGTGTCTCAGAAAATGAAGATCGGACGAATTCCCTGGAGACCAAAATTGCCCTCCTAGAGAAAAAAGTGCAGGACTTGACCGCCCGCGCTGATGACATTGAAAACCACAGTCGCAGAGACAACATTCGTATTATTGGACTGAAAGAGGGCACTGAAGGGAACCAGGCGGTGGAATTTTTTTGAAAGCTGGCTTCCTAATACGCTGGGGATACAGTCCAAACGCGGGATTATTAAGATCGACAGGGCACACAGGTCTCTTGGGGAACGCCGGCCAAAATACAACAGACCGGTAATCATCAAACTCCACAACTACAGGGACAAACGAAGAATTCTCGCAGCGGCAAGAGAGAAGGGCGATATCATCTATGACAACAACAAGATCCTGATTCGCCAGGACTTTTCTCAGTCGGTGAGGGAAGCAAGACGCGAGTTCAACGACATCTGCGAGGGGCTGCTCGAGAAGAGGATACGGTTTCGGATGCAATATCCCGCCACGCTCTCCATCACAGTCCGTGGGAAAGAACACTCATTTAAATCACCCCTGGAGGCTGAAGAGTTCATAAGCAGATGTGATTTCCCGACGGCCACGACAGAAGAAATTGAAGAAACGGCTTGACGTCTTTGGTGAGGTATAATTGTTATTGGAGTGTCTTCTTATAAGGACATTCAGTTTTCAAAATATTTTGGCAGTCCTGGATGGTCGAGTGTCTACATTCGTTTTAAGTAGATTTGCCACTTAATGGTTTGATTCTGTGCACTATAATGACTGTTTAGACGGGAGGGGTGTGGAGGATTTCTTCTCTTTTTTTTTCCTTTTTTTTTTTCTCCTTTATAGACAGGACAGTTGGGAAATGCTTCCTAATGTTGGACTAGTCTTTCTAAGGATTGGAGGCCTACCGTTTTGCTTCACTTGTCCCATTTACTCTAAGATTGTCTTTTGTTTTGGGTGGGGTTTGTTCAATATTGGGGCATGGCTCAGCGTTTGGGGCTGGTGCCATACTGACAGCTTTAAGTATTGTGTTTTTACTTTTCCCCCCCTGTTTTACCTTTTTTATGTTTTTTATGTCCTCAGTGTCTCACAGCAATTATCTAATATTATACATATTCTTTTGTCATGTTATTGCATTTTCAATTGATATTTAGTTATGAGTGATGTTAAAATAATCACACTCAATGTCAAAGGCATCAACAATGTTGTTAAACGTCAGAAGGTACTCTCCTTTTTTAAAAAAGAAAAATGCCAAGTAGCCTTCATCCAGGAAACCCACCTTTCAGAGTTAGAACATTTAAAGCTACGAAGGAGCTGGGTGGGTCAGGTATTTCACTCCTCGTATAATTCCAAAAGTAGGGGGGTTGCTGTTCTCATACACCGCTCATTACCTTTCACCTTGGAAAAGAGCATATCTGACAAAGAGGGACGGTATGTGCTCTTGTCTGGCTATCTATATGGTGAACTTATTGTGCTAGGATGTGTCTATGCTCCAAATAATTATGAAGCAGCCTTTCTCCCAAAACTTCTTGCTGATTTGGCATCATTCTCCTCCCCATATATGCTCATTGGTGGTGATTTAAATTGTGTGCTCAACTCAGAGTTGGATGTATCTTCTCCTCGTTTTACCTCTACTTCAAAAAGTAATAGTCTGCGTGAATTTCTAAAAGATTTAGATTTATATGATGCTTGGAGAGTACTTCATCCCCTTGATAGGGATTACACATTTTTCTCATTCCCTCATCAGGTTCATTCCAGAATCGATTATTTCTTCTCCTCAAGACAATTTTTGGCCAGAACAAAAGATTGCAAGATTGGTACCCAGTCTTTATCAGACCACTCACCTGTAGTCATAGTCATTTCCCCACCTTACAGAGACCCCTCATGCTATCATTGGCGTCTGTCACCTGTCATGCTTAACAGTCAACGCTTTGTCGATTTCATTACTGCGCAATGCCAGTTCTTTTTTGCTGAAAATAAAACCCCCGAGGTTAGCCCTTCAACCTTGTGGGAAGCCGCAAAGGCCACCATACGCGGGGCCATTATATCTTATACCTCTGCACAGAAAAAGGAGGCATTAAAGAGACAATTAGAACTAGAAGAGGCTTTGAGAGATATTGAAACTCAATTTAAGCGCACACCGAACAAATATCTTGCAAAACAACTAGAGGCAGCTCGTTCAGCACTTAATCAAATATTAACTCAAAAAGCCGAAGCCCAAATATTTTTTGCTAAACATAGACTGTTTGAGTCAGGCAACAAGCCAGGCCGTTTACTTGCCCGTCTGGCTCGTGGAAGGGTGGAACCTAATATTATCTCCTCTCTTCTAGATAAACATGGAACTAGGCACTTTAAGTCAACTGAATTGAACAAACTGATGAAATCATTTTATGAGGAGCTTTATAGCTCAGATTGCACTGCCTCATTGGAAAATAGACGAAAATTTCTTGATAAGATACATTTCCCATCCCTATCAGAGGATCAAAAAAATATGTTGTGTAGGCCTATTACTGAGGAGGAGGTATCAGACACTATCAAAACACTCCAAAGTGGGAAGGCACCTGGCCCAGATGGCTTTGGCCCAGACTTTTATAAAACTTTTAGGAAAATATTAGTGGGCCCTCTTACAGACATGTATGTTGACAGTCTTGAGAAGGGTTGTCTTCCTCCAACTCTAAACCTAGCACACATTTCTGTTCTTCTGAAGAAGGGCAAACCCCATGATATATGTGGCTCTTACAGACCCATTAGCCTTATATCAGTAGACAGCAAACTACTTTCAAAGCTCTTGGCGAAACGCCTTGAAAATTTGCTTCCAATTCTTATAAATCCAGATCAAACAGGTTTCATACATGGCCGCTACTCTTCAAGCAATGTTAGGAGACTTTTAAATATTGTTCATTCTTCATTTCAAAATAAACAGAAAACACTAGCTATATCCCTAGATGCCGACAAGGCGTACGACAGAGTCGAATGGCCTTATTTGTTTGACATTATGGAAAGGTTTGGCCTTGGTGGGAATTTCTTAAAATGGACCCAAACTATATATCAGGCACCCAGAGCCATCGTCATAACTAATGGTCGCCGCTCTGAACCTTTTCCAGTGGCTAGGGGTGTCCGCCAAGGGTGCCCTCTTAGCCCTCTTCTCTTTGCCTTGGCCCTAGAACCACTTGCAGAGGTCATACGTTTACATACTGAAATAAAAGGAGTATATTTGGGAGACATAGAACACAAAATTGCCCTTTATGCAGACGACATTCTTTTGTTTGTTTCATCCCCAGCGTTATCCATCCCTGCAATTATGAATACTTTTAATGAGTTCAGTTTTATGTCAGGTTATAAAATTAACTTTAATAAGTCTGAAGCTATGCCGCTAGGTTGCATAGCTAAATCTGATGTCCCAAACAATTTTCCTTTTAAATGGTCAAACTTTGGTTTCACATATCTTGGAATTAGAATCTCACCGACTCTGTTGGATCTCTGGAAGCTTAATTTTGCACCTATACTTAGTGCAGTCAAAAAAGACCTGGAGCGTTGGCATAACCTTCCTATATCTCTGTTTGGTCGAATTAGTCTCATCAAAATGAATGTACTCCCCCGGTTACTTTATCCTTTGCAGATGCTCCCTCTGTACTTAACAAAAAAAACTAATAGGGATTTAGAGAGGGCAGTGTCCAAGTTTATCTGGCATGGGAAAAAACCTAGGTTACGTCTTAAGGTACTTCAACTTTCTACAGATATGGGGGGGGCGTGCATTGCCCAATTAAATTTTTTATAACTGGGCCTGTCATGCTCGCCACCTTTGGTTTTGGTTACATGCCTTTATCGATGGGGAGTCTTGTGTTGACTCTTGGGCTTGCTATCCATTTTCCCCTTGGAGTCTGGTTATGTGTAATCCAAATAATATTAACCCTGATGTGAAACACAATCCTTTAATTTATAATAGCATTAAAGTTTGGCGTGATATTTCAAAGTACTTTGGGATACATGGGAAATCTTTACTGGCACCCATCACTCAGAATCCTGATTTCCCTCCAGGTAACAACTCCTCTGTCTTCATTTCATGGCGAGATAAGCAAATCATTTTCCTTGGCCATTTGTTTAAAGACAATATTTGTATGTCTTTTCAGGAACTACAGGATGCCTTTGATATTCCTAGGTCCAATTTCTTTGGCTACTTGCAAATAAGACATTTCATTTTTTCCTTGCCTAACTTCCCTCCTACCACTTCTCTCTCTCATAACCCAGAAACCTTCCTTCTAAACTGTAAAAATCTCAAACAGTTCATTTCGGGTTTTTATTCCCTACTGCTTTCCTGTGACACATATGAGCTACCCAACATCTCTCAAAAATGGGAGGGTGACTTAGGGACCGAATTTATTGAGGATGATTGGCAGGAGGCCATTGTTGCCATCAGGTCAGCGGCTACCTGTAATAGACTAAGGGAAACTCAGTATAAAATACTGCATAGGTTACACATCACTCCGGTCATATTACACAAAATCGATCGCTCAATTTCTCCTCTCTGCACTAAGTGCAACTCTGAAAGAGGGACCTATTTTCACTATTTCTGGGATTGTAAGTATACGTCAAGATTCTGGACTCAAGTGGCCAAAATAATTAGTGAAGTTATTGAAGTTGAGGTAAAAAAAGACCCTAGCGTCTTTCTGGTTGGGTTACCCTCTAAGGTACTACAGCTCCCAGCACCAAGATACACATTACTTGAGAAGCTCCTCCTCTCAGCACGTAAATGCATATTACTGAACTGGACTAAAGAACGCCCACCTACAGTCACACAATGGTATAAAGAAATTTTCAATACTTTGCCACATGAAAGATTGATGGCTCTGGCCAAGGGGAAAGAAGGTATGTTTAACAAAATATGGTCCCCCTTCATAAACTATCTTCCAGAAGATCTGAGTTCCCTTCTCTTGAGAGGGGAGTTGAGTGAGTTCTGGTCACAGACCAGGCCTAGATCTCCCTCATAACCCTGACACGAGATGCCTGTCTATTTTTGTGATAACAATGCGCTCCTGTGTTGTTGCTGTGGACACACCCCTTTTTTTTTTCTCTTAAATTATTTGTTATTTATGTCTATTTATCTGCTGTTGTTTATTTTTGTTTTCTATTTTATTATTTTATTACTCTGTTTACTATTTAATGTACCTTGTATTTTCTGTTTGCGCCCTGATAGCTGTCTAATGGGTGGGGGGTGGGACGGGAATATTTTGTAAGTTGTTGTGTGATAAAAACAATAAAAAGTATGTAAAAAAAAAAGCATGCTCTACTGAACAACTTTTCTCACATGATTTTGATGAAAACTCATATCAGATATGATTATTGATGTGAACATAACTAATGTTGATGAAGTGTTAAAAGCTTGAAAACATGTAAATCCATGGTTAGGAAGTTGGTACGTGCCAAATATGAAGGAATGCAATAATTTCACACAAGATCCATGTCGTCAGTGAAAGTGGCTGCTTGAGGTGCTGAAAAGGCTGTCCATAGAGTCTCAGGGCACTACCGCGCCAGGAAAACTGTTTCATGCACTGGGAGATGATGTTCTCCCACACTGAACAACTACTACTCACATGATTTTGATGAAAACTCATTTCAGATATGATTATTCAGGTGAAAATGACTATTAGTCTGATAAAGTGTCAAAAGATCGAAAACATGAAAATCTATGCTTAGGAAGTTGATCCTTGTCAAATATGAACGAATGCACTCATTTCACACCAAATGCAAGTGTTTTAGTGCTTGCTTTTTGAGCTGAAAAGGCTAGACACAGAGTCTCAGGACACTACCGTGCCAGGAAAGCTGTTTAATGCCCTCGAAGACACACTGTGGTCTACCACACTGAACAACAACTACTCACATGATTTTGATGAAAGCTCATGTCAGATATGATTATTCAGGTGATTTTTGTGATTGGGAGGAATGGCCTGCCCAATCTGAAACCGAGTTGTGTTTTGTTGTTGGACTTCTGTGCCACACACGGTTTGGCCATAACGAACACTATGTGCATATGGCATAAGGACACCCTAGGCCCTGGATGGATAAAGTGTCCAATGAAATACTAAACAGAATGGGCATTGGTAAAAGACTGATAAAAATCATACAGGTAAGGAAACTCTCTGGTACTTTGGACACACGATATGACATAATGCCTTACATCGCACAGTGCTTGATGGGAAGATCAATGGCAAGCAGGGGAGAGGGAGACCAAGGACAATGTGGACCATAAATATTATCATGTGGACTGGTCTCAACTACATCGAGGCTGTACGAATGGCACATAACAGAAGCAACTGGAGGACCCTTACATCCGACTCTCGAACGGAGGATGGAACATGATGATGATGAATTTGATTTATAAAGGTTATGGTTTTGGCTCCAAGTGTGACGGTAAGAGAACCAAATTCTCCAAATTTCAAAAACTTATTAAAATTGGGAAAAAATTTTAAATACAGTAATTTTGACAGTGAAAGGGAAATTGGCACAGGTGGTGTTTTACTGGCTGAATTTCCCTTAGAATCTCTGGTCCTAACAAGGAGTTGCAGAAATGTTGTTTATGAGGAAAAGCCTGTAAGGAAGAAATGCCATACGTAAATGCTGTTTTATTTTGGGATGAATAAAGGGTTGCATGGGTGAGTCATCACGTTAAGAGAATGTGTTGTTGGGTTTTTTTTTGTGTTCCTGTGGATACTGCTTTTAAAGCTGAAGGTTAGCTTGGGTGAAATGCTATTTTGTGCTTAAAAGGTCTGAACGGGCAGGGTTCAGTCCCTGCGGATACCACTTTTGGGCTTAAATTAGTGTAGGATACCTGTGAAATGCTACTTTGTGCTTAAAAGATCTGAACAAGCAGGACTGTCGGTTTTGTATATTCTTGTGGATACCACTTTTTTAGCTTTTATGCTTAAAAAAGGTCTGAACGGGCAGGAGTGTCTGTCTAAAGAATTGTACTCTGTGTGTATCTGAAGAAGAAAGAAAAAAAGGTATTGGTGTGCGTTTGTGCACGTGCTCCAACTGTGTGTGAAGTGTCAAGTCAAGTTTATTTGTACAGCGCTTTTTAACAATAGACATTGTCGCGCTTTACAGAATTTGAATGAATTAAAACATGAGCTAATTTTATCCCTAATCTATCCCCAATGAGCAAGCCTGTGGCGATGGTGGCAAGGAAAAACTCC
>JAODIB010000011.1:37057460-37068869 GCA_027575605.1 Sciades troschelii | reverse complement strand
TCCACAGTCCAAATACACGCAGGGTAGGTCACTTGATGGCATCAGGAATATCTGAGCATGAGTAGTATGGCTGCTGCCTTTGACTCAGCCATCTTGAGTTGTGTCCTTTATAATTCAGTTATTGAGCTGTAGGAAAGGATGATTCCAGTGCTACTGAACTCACGGAAACGGCACTATACAAGTCCATTATCAGTTGCGTCCCACTGGAGCTGGGAAATACAATATCATGGTCAGCTAGGAAGCCATTCCTTTACCATCCTGACAAACAAATGACAAACCCTTCCTGGGAAGCAAATACAAAACTGTACTTCCAGTATAAAATATTTTTAAAATGCCATCTGAATTTGCAGAAATAAAATACGTGGACACTATATATATCCACTACTGCACTTATAAATATGAACAAAACGTACTCGTACACATTTAAAAATATTGTTAAATTGATTTGGGGGAGAGTATTCAGACAACACAAATGACCAACATTAGTACTTGGCTGGAATGTTGTTGGCAATAACAGCTTAAACAACTTTTGTGGTTTAATTTTGACTTGTTCCTCTTCAAATCCCTAAGCTTTAAAGGGTCCCTCTAGTCAGGAGTGTGTCTGGGACATGCAAAGTTTAAGAACCCAGCCTTGCATTATTGTTGCTGTATGTTCTGTAAATTCTCCTCCAACGTGTCCCTGTACGTCACCAGCGTCACATTTTTTCTTCAGTGATGTGATACGGGCCACTAACGTTTCCAAAGAAGCAGCTCCCCATCATGATGCTCCCATCACCATGCTTCAACTGTGGATGTGATTGTGTTCTTGGGATCACACAACCCTTTTATGCTGAACATGAGCTGAATTACTCCAACAGAGTCTCGTCTGATCAGAGTATACTGTCCCGAAAGAGGTCCGATTTGGGTTTCTGTGCGCCGGGTTCAAAGTGAGGTGAAGCTACGGAGATGATTGTTCCTGCAACTCTCAAGTGACAGTTTCTCTCTTACCTTCATGATCATTAGTCTGAGACCATGTTGTGGAATCTTGTGTAGGAATGATTAGTTGTGGTTCCATGAACTTTCCCCCTGCAGATTACTGAACTAGTTGCATTGGCATGTTTAAGGTCTTTGCCATCACTCTATAGCCTCTTCCAGCTGAGTATTGTTTAAAAATGTTTCTGGAGAACTTCGGGAAGCTCCTGCACACAACCTGCAGCAAAATGCCTTGAGTGACACCAGGGCTAATATGCGTAACTTGCTTGATGTAAACTTCAGATTTTTTTTTTTTTAAAGACAGTATGAATACTGTTTTGTGAATATTTACTGATAAAGTCAAAACTTAGACAACAAATGAGTGAATATTTATTTCCCCTTGCTGTATGCGGAACAGGCGCCTTGGATACAGTGCAGCAAGAAAAGTTGTCCATCACCTTCCACTGATTTTATTGCAAGAGGCATAAACTAAAACGAGGCCTTTCAGCCCTGCTACGAAAGATATTTACACTGCGTTAGACCTCGAGTGAACTCACTCTTGTGCACACTGCTTATTGATTTAACGGGGCTTTAACAATGTTAACTCTTTAAATCTCAGTAATTCTGCAAATATTTTGTAAAGTAAAACCCTGGTAGCGCATAGTTCACTGTTTCACTTTGTGTTTGGGTTTTTTTTCAGATATTACTGTTTGAATCAAACCTATGAGATGATCTCACTAATCCATCTGCAAGTCCAATGCTGTAATAAAACAAAATCTTCCATCCAGCCTGTTACTTGTTCAGTCATAGTAACTATGTGTCACACTTCATGATCTCTCTGAGACAGACTGTTGCGTAACAGGACGTGTTCAAGTCAAAAGACAGCGCCAGGCTCGTTCTGCATGAAAGTGAGGACGACCCACTGTCCTCAACATGGAGGCTATAGGAGACATTACGAGGGTAAGACAGTAGGGGGCGATAGCAGCCTGGGACATTGAGTTTCAATGAAGGGATTCTGAACCTGCATGAGCACAGGCCGTCCTGTCCCAGTCTTTCCTGGTACCATGAGCCAACCATGTTCTCTGGGTACTTCACACTGTTACCTGGCATCGGGAGGACCACCTGTAGCAGATAAACAGGACAACTCCATCACTACACCTCACTCACGAAAGAGCTTTCCCAAATGACTTTCTTGCACTCATGTTTAAACTGAAGAGAGGAGAGATGGTGTACCTGATCAAGTGAAAAGACACCATCATACTCTTCTGCACACGTGACAACATGGACCTGGACAACAGGAAAATGACATCATATAATAAATAGCAGGATGGGATGAACTGTTACGTAGTTTAGAAAAAGACAAAAAAAAAAAAAATTTCCATGTCTGACAGTAAAATTGAGGAAACGTTTCCTGTTTAAGGTCAGTTAGGATCCCCAAATTTATTTTTTATTTGTAAAATGTCAGAATAAATCAGAGAGAGAATTTTTAATTACTTTCATCAAAGTCAGAAGTTTACATACACTAAGTAGATTGACTTTAAACAGCTTGGAGCGTTCCACATTATGATGTTTTGGCATTAGAAGCTTCCGATTGGCTAATTGACATCATTTGAGTTAATTGGAAACACACCGGCACCTGTGGATGTATTTTAAGACACACCTTCAAACACAAGGACCTCTTTGCATGACATCATGGGAAAATCAAAAGAAATCAACTAAGGCATCAGGAAAAGAATTGTGGATCTTCACAAGTCTGGTTCATCCTTGGACACAATTTCCAGATGTCCGAAGGTGAAGGTCCCGTGTTCATCTGTTCAAACAATAATACGCAAGTCTAAACACCATGGGAGCACACAGTGATCATACCGCTCAGGAAGGAGACGGCTTCTGGGTCCCAGAGATGAACCCCAGAACAACAGTGAAAGACCTTGTAAAGATGCTGGTTGAAACTGGTAAGAGTCTCTCATTATCCACAGTAAAACGAGTTCTGGACTGACATGAGCTGAAAGGCGACTCAGCGAGGAGAAAGCCACTGCTCCAAAACCACCATAAGAAGCCAGATTACAGTTTGCAGCTGCACATGGGGACAAAGATCTTGATTTCTGGAGATGTCCCCCATGGTCTGATGAAACCAAAACTGAACTGTTTGGTCATAATGATCCGTCGTTGTTTGGAGGAGAAAGATGGAAGCTTGCAAGCATCAGAACGCCATCCCAACCATGAAGTATGGGTGTGGCATCATCATGTCGTGGCTGCAGGAAGGACTGGTGGACTTCACAAAATAGACAGCCTCATGAGGAAAGAAAATTGTGTGGATATATTGAAGCAACATCTCGAGACATGAGCCAAAAAGTTAAAGCTTGGGTGTGGATGGGTCTTCCAAATGGACAGTGACCCCAAGCGTACTTCTAAATTAGTTGCAAAGTGGCTTAAGGACAACAAAGTGACGGTATTGGAGTGGCCCTCACAAAGCCCTGACCTCAATCCGATAGAACGCGAACAAGACGGCCCACGAATTTGACTCAACTCCACCAGTTCTGTCAGCAGGAACAAACCAAACTTCCAGCAAGATCCTGTGAGAGACTTATGGAAGGCTAACTTGGATCAAGCATTTTGGGGAAACAGTTCAAAGGCAATTCAACCAAATACGAACCAAATATACGTAAACTTTTGATTTTGATGAAATAAAAAAAATTCTCTCTGATTATTCAGACGTTTTACAAATAAACTAATTTTGGGATCCTAACTGACCTAAAACAGGAAAAAGTTTCCTCAGTTTTACTGTCAGACATGGAGAAAAAGAAAAAAAGTTTGTGTCTCTCTTTCAAAACTGTATGTAAACTTGCAGCTGTGTATGAGTGTCCGAGTCCTGGAACAAAACAAGCCTGTTAAATTTACAATCCGCTTAAATATATGAACTTTTCCTTGCATCGATTCTTTTCAATCAACGGATCGATCTAAATTGTCGGATTGTTACATCCTGAACTTGCACACGTTGGTGTGTTGAAGGTTTTAAGGTTTGGATTAAACCCAAGTGACCAATCGAACCAGCGAATAACGAGAACAACTTAATAACGATCATTTTGATGGTGGATTGTGACAAAACAGAAGATGATCATGGCTGTGAGGATGAGTGCTGTGAGCTACCTGGCCTCCTTTTGCTTTTCGCCCTGACTGTAGTGGTTCCATCAACCAACATGTGCAGCTTCGAGCGCAGCTCCAGATTCTCATTCATCAAATTATTCAGCATTTTCAGATCATCCACCTCACACTGGAGTTTCTCGATTCGAAGAAACAGCGAGGTGTAAAAATCATCCGTCATGGTTGAAAACGAAGCAGAAAAACAAAACAGTGTTCAGTTCGGAGACAGAGCAGCTGACTGGCTGACTGGGAGTTTTAACATCAGTGGAGCGGAATTCAGAATGCTGTCACCATGACAACACTGATGATGCGTAGCTGTGTATCACAGCAGAATTCTATTTCAAAAAACAAAAACCCAACCAAGCCCTGGACTCAGCTTTGGCACTGTTTAAGTGTTATGATTGACCAGTGGTTCAAACCTGAACCCTTTTAACACTTTTCCACTGGACAGTAGGCTACAGTACGGTACCAATCCACAAGCCTGTATTTTCCCCCTCATTGTTTTCGCTGCGGAGTGATTTGTACCGTAACTAAGCAGCGGTACTGAATCAGGTTTCCCCAACAGTGACTTACGGGAGGAGCTAGAAACATTGCACACCACTGATCCGTCAAATACAAACACACACATCATGACGTGTTTGAATTTCATCATGGTCTCACACAGACGCTGCGTTTACATCAGTTTAGGAAACCTGTTAGTAAACCCGACCATCTCTATCCGGGAATTAACAAGTAACGAATCAAATGACTCCCTAAAAACATGCTGAAGGAAATAACCTTCAAAGTGGAATTTTATGTAATTAATTCAGGTTACAAGTCATAAATTAGTGAACATTAGCTAGAAATGTACTACTAAGACGCCCTAAGCTAATAACGTTAAGATGTAGATGCTTTCTGGAATTCTCCAGCATGACAAAACCAACTTTCTTTCCTGCCAGGATTAAAGTTTTGGCACCCCTTGCTATGCAACACACATTTAATCATAAAATAAACACGATGTCCATTTTCTCATTTCATGTTACAGATGCAAGATTTTTTTTTTTTAAAATGCAGTTTTAAATTGGATGCATAAGGATTTTTCTGTAAATCATGGAGATGCTGTAAACATTGAAAACATCAGGCAGGTGACTGGGAGGACAAACAAAAAGATTTTATTCCATATCTTTTATCAGACAGAAATCCATTTATTGAAAAATACAGATTTGTTTACGCATTACTGGGAAATACAGCAATAACAAGTAATCAAAGATTGCTTTAAGAACCTTGAATAAAACTAAAGGTCTGTGTTGATCCAAAAATAATAATAATAATAATAATAATAATAATAATAATAACAACAACACGGTAGTTAACTGTGTATTAATACATCATTACACACTACAGATAACTGATCACTGCATTAAAGGGGTAATAAGTGCAGGATTCACAACAATAATGAACGAAAAGTTGATTCAGATGTGTATTTACAGGAAGGGCAGCACTGCAATCGGAAATCAAGGAGGTGATGAGAATGTGCTGATGTTAATCTTACCGCTGGGTTTTATGCAAATTTATTATTCTTATTTCAAAACTGCTCACCCATCCATCCATTCCGATGGAGGAGACGCCATTTTGGGATATACATTGAGAGCAGCACACTAAACTGGAGGCTAAATGCTTCCATTAAATATACTGGACTGACTGTGCGGAGTAAAAGTGGATCGGTATTTAGTGTAGTAATATTAATAATAATAAAATAATAATAATAGCAACAATGCTGGTTCACTTTATTAGTTTTTTTTTTATTTTACATAAAAGGTTTACAAACCAGGCTCGCCTAGATTTAAAGGTACTGAAAAAGAAAACAGCGCTTGCGTTTAACCTCGCTGCTGCGAGTCAGTTGCGGCTTCGGCCGACGATCTGCAAGATGTACAGGAAGATGTTGATGATGTCCAGGTAAAGGTTCAGCGCTCCGAACACGTACTCCTCGGGACTCAGGGACAGTTTCTTGTTCCCCAGCAGCAGCTGCGTGTCCACGGCCAAAAACTGCAACACAATGCACCTTCGTTACTTAATTATTCACAGCATAGAAACAGGACGCGACGTTAAGCGCTCACTGATAGTAAACTCGCTCATATACAGTACGTGGACATGAGTAGGATTTCAGTAACAGACTCCTCATTTACAGCCTCGTTCTCCCCTCGCAAACTGTCTGTGTTCCCATGACAGCCACCGTTTGCTCATCAGCTTAGCTTGCTAGCATGGTAATTCCAAGGCTGAAAGTATAAAGGTATCGTTGTGCTTTAATCATGAAGTTGTAGACCGCGGTCCACAGGGACATCCGTTTAACCTTGGCTTGTTTACGATCAAAACGGACACCAGTTCCGCTCAGAGCGTTTTAGGAAGCTCTCACGCTTCTTAGAACAGACCACGTTTCCCTTCATGCTCAAGGATAATGTTTATAACATAAGGGGAAAATAAAAAATAAAAAATAAAAAGAATCTTACACAGGTGAAGAGGAGCGCGCCCAGCGAGGCGTACACAATCTGCAGGATGTTGTTACGGATGAAGATGCAGAGGATCCCGAACAGGAAGAGGACGATCACACACACAAACAGGACTCCGGCACAGGAAGTGAAGTCATATTTGGTCTGTGTGGGTTTGCAAAAAAAAAAAAAAAGGCAGGGCTCTCATCAACTCAGTTTAGTTAAAAAAAACAAACCACCCACCCACCCGTACAAAATTCCACTCATTGGATGAGCATTTCCAGGAAATTCTACCATAATGAAGTTACACAGACAAAGGAGAGGTGCTGTATAAGGATAAATCCGAGATCGCTAATCAGTTGTGATGAAATATTTATTAACGTGAAGTCTTGCTACAAAAATGCAATGCATTCTGGGTAAGTTCTGCTCTCAGTCTCTAATTTTCAAGCTTTGAGTTTATCAACTCTTCAAAGGTGCAGTCTGTAATATTAACATGTACAACTTTTTTAAATTTGTATTTCGTCGTCTCCTTGTGGGTTTGTTAGCTGAAGAGAACGCCGAGTTTACATGTTTCTAAACTGTACTGTAGTTGTAGTTCTCGTCACGGTCAGCAAACAGACTCAAACCCGACACACATGGACTCCTGTAAAGGAAAGGGTTGGAAAAAAAAAAAAGTTAGTAAATAAACCAGAGCGCTGACCTGCAGAGAGAAGATGACCACCGTGAAGCAAACCACGACGGTGATGCCGACGGCCATGATGACGGCGTCCGTGTCGTAAAAGCTGGCGATCACGCCCGTCATGTACGACATGCTCAGGGTCAACACTGACTGAAACGAAAAGCACCAGAACACGTCAGTCTACACGATAACTTCAACAGTTATTATGGACATTATTTTCACATTCTTCCAGAGTTCTGGTCTTGTTACAAATGATCGCCTCCAAGTCCAGTTAGTGACTGCAGAACAATTTATAACACGTGGGTTGTTACCAAGGCCACCAGGTTCCAGGGGTGTTTACGGCGGAATTCTCCGCAGCAGCTGATGGCGATGAGCGGAACGAGGAAGATGATGTAGGACACGTAGTAGGTCCAGGTGTTTTCCCTCACGAACCCCTTGACGTTTTGCTCAAAGGTGAAGAGAGCAACAACGGAGAAGGTGACTACGAGCTGCACAGTGAGAACGAGGAAGACCTGCAAACATCACACACAGCTATTACTACAACAGATCTGATGTTTATATTTACATTTGTTTCATGAAACAAGTTAGTTCCTGTTCTCTCTGACATTACAGCAGCTATAAACACTCGTTCCATCACCAGCCTCTCTCTATATTTAAAAAAAAAAGTTGTGTCATGTTCCCAAGAAATCGCAAACAAACGTAAACACCTCTGCTCTGAAGACGTCCGAAAAGCGATGTGGTGAAAAAAGCTTTCAGAAACTGTTTTGGGGTGTGGTTTTATTTACATATTCATAAATACTGGAAAAAAAAAAAAAAAAAAAGTCACTGCTTCGGATGCTGTTTTGTGTCTCTGAATGACAATTTTTTTTTGTTCTGAAAGTCTGTAAAAATTAGGTTTATATATCAGGCTGAGTGAAAACATCCACATCGTTTAATTAAATCAAGGCTGTATTTCTTCACACATGTAAATCTTTGGTTAAATTTTTTTAAATAAAAAAAGTTGAATTACATTTGATTTTAAATCCGATCAACCCTCCTGCACCATGACACACAGCTTCACTCCCATCGCTGAATCAGTTACTCTGGTCTTTTTTTTTTTTTTTACCTTGCGGATAAACGCTCGTCTCACTGTTTTGTCATCGAACCCCGAGACCGTGATCTCCTCGTGGTCGTACACCGGAGGAGGCTCGTCACTTTGGTAAAAATTGTTGGATGCATCTGTTTCACAAAACAAACAATTAAACCAGTTAAAGGAGAACTGACGGCACATTTTTTATCATCAGGATTTCTCATTTTATTAAATATAGGAATGCATTTCTGACAGCTAATTTGTCACTGCTATAGCAAGTTATGAATGACCGCGAGTTGGCCTAGTGGTAGCGTGTCCACTTCTCGATCGGGAAATCCTGTGTTCTACTCACGGTCGGGTCGTACCAAAGACCATCCTAAAAATGGTACCTACTGCTGTCTGGCAAGGCACGCTGCAATACAGATGTAAGTGGGAAGTCAAATTCTCGCGATTACCAGAGGACTAGCCCCCCACTGTAACCCTAGCTGCATAGGCGAGAGGTCAAGGGCTAAGGAAACAGAGACTGGTGCTGCATGGTGTGGGAAGGACTTTAGACTTTTAGACATGTTTTTTTTTTTTTTTTAACTCACTACTTCTTCTTCTTCTTCCAATTATCTCCCACTAGCTAGCTTTGTCATAACATACAACAGCTACCAACTGGACATGGTGAAGGCTAACATGTGCTTCCTCCAAGACACATCTTTTTGAACTGCCACTCATGCTATGTCACAAGGCAGCTGACCACACTTGGAGGAAAGCACTATGCTTTGGATGGATTTTGGATGCCAGCCATGGATGGATATGGCATCATCGCAATATAACTCTCAAACTGCAAAACAACAACAAGTTTCTTTTGCACCACTCTATAAACCCCACCATTCACTTCTAACATAAAACTAACTGTGAAGATAGTCCTGCTTTGACCTTGGATACTGCAGTTTCTTCCAATGCTGGCTTAGATGCTGATGTATTAGCCATATTAAACAGCTTCATTTTATTATTTGAAAATGCTTTTCATTGGCTCCTTCAACAAAAGCTTACTCTCTAAGTGCACTTATTGTAATTGAATCATCATTATGTTTCTTCGTGTCCTGGACTTTCTCTTTCTCAGTTGAAAAAATCTAGTACAACTTGAGCCCTGACCTAATAGGGTGCCGAAAAGGAGACTAAAGTCATGTGGAAAAACAGTTTCTGAAAAGGTCAAATGTTAGTAACATTAATAATAATAGATGAATACATAGAAGCAGATGCATTTGTAATTGGTAACTGGTTCTGTATTTGTAGTCCTATGCTTTTTTTATTTTTTATTTTTTTAAAGCATGACTTCAATAACTTTAGAGTAAAAACACTGGCAAAGAAGTCTCAAAAACTTTGTCGAGGGCCTCCTGGGGCAACTGTCTCTCCAGCAAAACACCATCTCTGGTTAAAATGAGGGAGGAAGTTTCCAGATAATTCTTGTTATTCCATGATGATCTTGGTTTGTGCTCATTATACAACCACTAAGCAGAAAAGCAAAGTTCCTCCCACTGTGCTGCATGGTGTATCCTCACACAGATGTCAGGTCAGGTGCTTCACCTCAGGCCAGATCTGAGAGATCTGCAGGTCTTTGCCTCAAGCCTGAAAGCAGGTGGTCTCTCCCCTGTGATCATGGCCATGCTTTACAATGTCTACAAGGGATTGATGGTTTGAGTGTTTGGGGGGGTTTTTTGTTCATGACTGTGGCCATACCTCATGCCCTGCCTATGAGCAGTTGTATTTGGCAGGAGGATTTTGACAAGGGCATAATGCACTCAATCAAATAAGCCTGCTGAATGAAGTTTTGCCAGGAGTCAATGTCTAGGTGTCAAAAAGCTACTGGGTGGGTGGATGTCAATTACAACATTGGGACATTTAAAATGTCTCTATATGGCCAAATGTTTGTGGACACCAGACCATCACACCCCAATTTGTCCTTGAGCATCCCATTCGAACTTTGTGGCAACAGTTTGGGGAAGGTCCATATTGTATGATAGTCAGGTGTCCACATACTTCTGGCCAGTATAGTGTATTATTCATTAAAACATGACAGAAGTCTCATGTGAGTGGCATGGTGGTGCAGGGGTAGATTTGGCAGGTCACAGGTCCAGAGTCCCCAGTTCTCAAAGCTCAGCTTAGGATCCCAGGTATGAATGAGTGTGTGAATGTGTGTGTATGGTGCTCTGCAAAGACTGACAGGGTGTATTCCTAGCTTATGCGCAGTGTTCTCAGGATGGGTTCTGGATCTGCTACTACTCTGACAAGGATAAAAAAGTTACTGAAGTTGAATGAATGAATGAAATGATGACCGGATGAATGAATGAATTAAATGTCATCTTGGTTTGTCTTTAAATGTTATTAAAACATTTTAGAATAAGCAACAAAGACTTGTAATTGAATATTCCTTTATAATAACTCTTATTATAATGTAAGAGTTCTACTTTATAGTAACTGCAAGTGCTACTGGAGTGTGACTGTTAAAAAAATCTGTTACTCTGTAAATGTTATTCTGATGTCATAAAGTTAAATTACCTCAACACTTCAAAGTGGGAAAACCATACATTGGAAAATACAGTGCCAATATGACTTAAGTGGCAATGACATGGGCATTTTCTCCTTAACTCAACCAACACCTGCAGGTGTCTCAAAGGAGGCCTTCCATATAAATGCACTGGGGGGAGAACAGAAACCATTACTGGTGTCTGGTGATTTCTTGTGGTTTTGTAATGGCTAGTAATGGTAGTTTGTGTTGATATAACGATGTAAAAGGTGCTGACGGCTTCCCAAATGAGTTTGACTGATTGTAGATGTTTTGGGTTTTTTCTTTCTAATGGATCTACATAGCCCTCCAACTGTGGCCTTGTGATAATAGATTGTGGTTTAATGGGAATTCAGTGGATTTCTGTGATATTTGACTCCATCATCCTACAGTTTGACCGCAAGGAAAAGTCCTGATATATGGCACTCTGGTTCCTTCCATTATCCGTAACTGCTTATCCTGTGCAGGGTCGTGGGCAAGCTGGAGCCGATCCCAGCTGACTATGGGTGAGAGGCGGGGTACACCCTGGACAAGTCGCCAGGTCATCGCA
>JAODIB010000011.1:36894364-36904771 GCA_027575605.1 Sciades troschelii | reverse complement strand
CAGGCTGGACGGCTCCCCGGTCTGAGTCGGGCGGTGGGGGTATGTGGCAGCGGGGGTGTGGCCAAGCAGCAGTCTGTGAATGGAGGGGGTCGGGGAAGGCAGGTGTGTTTGTTACAGGGATGGAGCATAAAAGGAGAGAGAGAGCAGAGAAAAGGAGCTCTCTCCTCGACCACAACGCATGTGTGAGTGAGTGAAAGCAGGAAAGCTGAAAAGCTGAATAAAATGCTTGGCTTTAAATGTCAACTCCCGCCTGCCATGCTTCTGTGCTCCACCCACATCAGGAAGTGCTACAGTGGTGCTGGAACCTGGGAGCACAGAAGGGAACCACCCCATGGAGTCCATGCCATTCGAAGAGCTAATCCTTGCCCTCGCTACCACCCAGCAGAACCAGCATCAAGCGCTGATCACCCTCCAAAAGGAGCAGGAGCAACGCTTTGAAGCCTTGATACTGGCCCAGCAGGAAGATCGCCAGGCGTTCCAGCACCTGCTTGCGTCAGCAGGGGCATCGACCACCGCTGCTGCCACCGTCATGAAGATGGGACCGTAGGACGATCCAGAAGCATTCCTGGCTCTCTTCAAGCAAGCAGCCGAGGTGTGGGGGTGGCTGCTGGAGCAGCATGTGATACACCTTCTCCCAGTCCTGACTGGCGAGGCACAGCTCGCAGCGCAGCAAGTCCCTGCTGACAGTAGGCTGGTCTACGCTGTCCTAAGGAAAGCCATCCTGCAGCGGGTCGGCCGCTCCCCAGAGCAACATCGCCAGCGCTTCCGGACGCTGGCATTGGAGGAGGTCGGCCAGCCATTTGCATTCGGCCAGCAACTCCGGGATGCCTGCTGGTGGTGGCTGAGGGCGGAAGACCGCAACACTGATGAGATCATTAATCTGGTGGTACTGGAGCAGTTTATCTCTCGACTTCCGGAAGGAATGGCAGAATGGGTCCAGTGTCATCACCTGGCATCGCTGGAGCGAGCCATCGAGCTGGAGGAAGACCATCTGGAGGCGGTTTCGACGGCAGGCAGATGAGGTGTCTCCCCTCGCTTCTCTTCTCTCTCTCTCTTTTCTCCCCCTGTCACTCGTCCCCCTCTCCACCCCATTCCCCTGCCACAGAGGCGGCGGATGGCTCCTCCCCAGCCAGCCCGTCGCACCTGTGTCCTCCCCTCTCCCTCTCCTGTGTCTATGTTATCTCCCCCTTAGGTGAGTGACACCCATAACACCAGTGCAGAGGGAAAGCCTGGGCCGGTGTGCTGGCGTGGCAGGGAATCAGAGCATCTCCAGGGTCAGAGCTCCGCAAGGGAGGTGGGTGCTGTAATCCCGATCCCTGATGCCCCAGAAACCGCCCACAATCAGGCTGAAGCATATCGCATACCGGTGAGTATTCAAAGGGATACATATCATGCTTTGGTGGATTCTGGTTGTAATCAGACCTCAATTTACCAATGCCTGGTGCAAGGTAAGGCATTGGGGAAAGTACAAGCAGTGAAAGTGTTGTGTGCATGGGGATGTTTACCATTATTCTCTAGTGTCTGTCCATATTCTATTCCAGGGCCAAAAGCATAGAGTAAGGGTGGCGGTTAGTCCTCATCTCACCCACTCATTGATTTTGGGTACTGATTGGCCAGGGTTTAAAAAACAAATGGAATATTTAACACATAGTGGGTCCTGCAGTAGTAGATCATGGGAAGATCCCAGTGTGGCATTGGCTGGAGAAGCTGTCACAGATCCATCTACGTCAAAACCGCATCAGAGCGGGGAGCAGCCCACTCTTCCTCCCTCTCTCAGGGATTTCCTTGGGGATTTCCCATTAGAGCAGTCGCAAGACGAGACTCTGTGGCATGCATTTGACCAAGTGAGAGTAATCGATGGTCAAACTCTTCAGCCAACCGCGGCACTGATCTTAGTATATTTTGCTATTATTAAAGATAGATTGTATCGAGTGATGCAGGGCACTCAAACTAATGAATGAGTAACCCAGTTGTTAATCCCAAAGAGCCATAGGGAACTCGTATTCCATGCGGCTCACTTTAATCCCATGGCTGGACACTTGGGGCAAGATAAAACACTAGCCTGAATAATGGCCTGGTTCTATTGGCCAGAGATTCACGGGGATGTCCATCGGTGGTGTGTGGCATGCCATGAATGCCAATTAGTAAATCCCTCGGCCACTCCAAAAGCGCCTTTGCGCCCTCTCCCTTTTATTGAGACCCCGTTTGAGCGAATTGGGATGGATCTCGTCAGGCCATTAGATCGGTCGGCACGAGGATATCACTTTATTTTAGTTCTGGTGGACTATGCAACGCGATATCCAGAAGCAGTGCCTCTCTGCAATATCTCAGCATGCAGTATTGCAGAAGCGCTCTTCCGCTTTATCTCCCAGGTCAGGATTCCGAAAGAAATCCTGACAGACCAAAGCACTTCATTTATGTCACACACACTGCACAAACTGTATGGGCTACTGAGGATTAAGTCTATCCACACCAGTGTCTATCACCCACAAATGGATGGCTTAGTGGAGCGATTTAACCAAACACTCAAGAACATAATTTGGAAATTTGTAAGTGAGGACACACGTAATTGGGATAAGTGGCTTGGGCCCCGGTTATTTGCAGTACGAGAGGTCCCGCAAGCCTCCACGGGGTTTTCTCCATTCTAATTATTAGATGAGCATAAGCCGCATGGCATTTTGGATGTGCTACAAGAAAATTGGGAGGAGGGACCTTCACCTAGCAAGAATGAAATTCAGTACATTTTTTATCTGTGCGGCAGGCACAAGAACGTCAAAGCCATCTGTATGATAGGGGCACGCACCTTAGAGAGTTCATGCCGGGAGACAAAGTACTCATATTATTGCCCACGTCAAGTTCTAAATTAATCGCCAAGTGGCAAGGACCCTTTGAGGTCACACGGCAAGTCGGGGACGTCAACTATGAGGTGAGGCAAGCGGATAGGGGCGGGGCATTGCAAATCTACCACCTCAACCTTTTAAAATGCTGGAATGAGGGGGTCCCCGTGGTGTTCGCGTCGATAGTTCCAGAGAATGTGTGTGGGTGTGTTTGTCACAGGGATTGAGCATAAAAGGAGGGGGAGAGCAGAGAAGAGGAGCTCCCCGACCCCAACGCATGTGTGTGACTGAAGGAATGAATGAAGCAAGCTGAAAAGCCAAAATAACCAAATAAAAAGTGTGTATGTGAACATCAACTCTTGCCTGCCGTGCTTCTGTGCTCCACCCACATCAGGAACTGTTACAACGCAGTTACAAAAACCTCGGCCACGCCCACTACACAACTTCACTCCTTGCACCATCAGAATGACTCCCTGTACAACATTCTGTCAACATTTTTTCTCAAAAAAGCTTCCATTTTAAAATACCTACATAAGGCCTTCATAAGACATTCATAACCTGTAAGATGGCAGAGATTTACAGTGATCCAAGACAGAAGATGCCGTAATTCATCACGACTGTTAGAGCCTGTAGAATATGTGATGTTTTTATTTTATTTTCGAGATTATTTTGTCATAACAGCTCATTAATCACATAAATCTACAAAATGTTCTCCTGTCATCTTAAGCGTATTTATATATTTACATTATCGACTTCCTGGACACAAATGGAATCAAATGTTCTTCACGTTTATGAAGATCATAATTCAGACAAAAGTCTCCATGAAACGTCTTGAGAGCCGTGATTCGATTCTGTATGTTGTCTTGTTTCCTTCGCAAACAGAAAGCTAGAACAACATCGTACCAAGGCGTATGACTGACTTCCACAACAGCCAATGGCGTTTGAGATATGCCACAGCCCCGCCCACTATAAACAAACCTCATCAAGTGAGCTAAATCTGGACAGCGAGTTTATAACGAGAGCCTTTTTTGATCTGTGGAGGATTTCTCACCACACGCCTGTTCACTTTAACCAGGACGATATTCTAGATGTTTCTGGAATACGTGCTTGAGCCGAAGTTGAACGTCAGAAGGACGGGCGCAGAGAGCTGCAGGGTCATCACTGCGTCAGAGTGGTGGATTAAATATCGCTGACTCACGCTAATGGAGATGGGGTATAAAGACAGGATTCTCTTTCAGTCTGAGAATTTTGTAAAACACGCTTCTGAAAAGTCACATGACGGCACAAACTTTGCCCTCTTCCAAATAAATAAACTCTAAACTCTCAGTTAGACTCTCAGTTAGAAATCGTCCTACTGCTCGTTACTGCTAATGAGATTCTACTGTCAAGCATGACACGCCCCTGGATGCAGGATGTATATGCTCTAGAGAGCATTTAATTCAACCACCATGAAGATTATAATCGTTTCCCTGGAAGTTTCCAGATATACTGCAGTATCCAAGTCCATAACACTAAGGGACAGGAATAAAATGTTCACTGATTTGTGTGTGTGTGTGTACTCACACAGCTCTCTCTCTGGATGGTGTGCAAGATCCTCTTGGCAGGCAGGAGGAAGTCGATGAAGCAGCGCAGGCCGTCTCCACCGTACTGACGCTCCACCACGCTGAAGAGCTGCAGCAGCACCGTGGACGCCGTCGCCCCGAACGGAGCATACACTGATGACAGAGTGCTCTGGATACAGCTGTCTAATGACTCTGAGTCCTAACACACAGACACACACACACACACAAACTTAAACAAGTAATATCACTTTTACATCATGTGGAGCAACTGGACAGAAATTCAGATGCATTTTTCTTCCAAGTGAAACAGCATATTTCAGTGGGTGGGGCTTTCGTTTTAATTGTCGGAATTTAACTGGCTTGTAAATAGTACAGATAGTACAGATTACTTCTGCTAAATTCAACCAAAGCCAAAGACTAACATCGAAAAAAGCTTTAAAAGGTAAAAGCAATAGAGGGTTTAGTTTCTATCCAGCATCGGCTTGCATAAACGTAGCATGTTCACTTAAAACCTGCACATCTCTTCCTGGAATAATTACAACTAAAAAGATTTTACGCAAATATATTTTGGCTAATTACTCTCACTCTCGCGTAAAATAAATTCAGGATAAGCATCGCAGTCAATACATAAAAATAAAAAGATCTTCCTTTCATTAAAAACAAACAAAGTGAAAAACACTGAGAATCTCATTTCTTCTTAAAGTGTTTAAAAGGCTAGCTCAATTGTTTGAGCATGCTAGCATCTTGTCATGCTAACCTCCTTTAGCTATCATAGACATATTTCTTTATAATCGTTCTTATTAATGTCCCGCTAGCTTTCTTTTCCAGTTTATATCATTAACATTCATCATATGTACACATTATTTCTTTTTCTTAGCGTTAAATTTTAACTCTGGTGCTAACAAGAACGAAACAAATATGAATGAGGAGAGTTCATCAGAGTGGAAATGTGCAAAAGTGAGGCTAAGCGATGTGACAGACGAGTGTATTATTGTAAATAATGAGTCAAAAGAAACTTGTGCATCGTTCTATTTGTTTTGGCGGTGGTGAATGTGAGTGGCATTGACTTTCCGACCCCTCCTGTGAGACAAACGGGTCGCATACATATACACGTGTGCGCGCACACACACACGATAGGATGTCAGGAGGTCGCAGGCCATGTCCCGTACTCTTAGTGCATGTCAGAGGAAACACCTGTCAAGTGACGTCATGGTCTGGACAATAACACAGCGAGAGTGGAAAGTCTGACTTTTTCCGGGATTTTCTGCCGCTTGGGCTGTGACCTCTGACCCCGACTCGGACAATGAGCCAAAGGTTGAGTTCATACAAGCATTTTAAGGAAGTTGACGACTCTGACTCGACTCACCTTGACTCTCAAAGTGACGAATCTGATTCGACTCACCTTGATTCTCAAAATGACGACTCTGAGTCAAATCACCTGGGCTCTCAAAGGCTTCCATGATTTAATCGCTACTTCTAATTATCATATCTGTTATCTCTATTTATCTAGCAAGATAGCCATAGCATTTAGCTCTTCATCACATTCTCTTCACATTAACATCAGCGTTTTAAAAACGTATCCTGTTAAAAAAGTGACTCATGAATCAGTTCCTTGGCTCAGGAAGAGTTGCTTGTGACTGTGTCCCAGTCAGGAAAGCTGTAGGTGATTACAACATCGTGACCCTGAGACATCAGAGAAAAAGTCGTAAGATTCTTACACTTGGCTCAGGTGTGTGTTTGATGTAACACAGTGTGTGTGTGTGTGTGCGCTGATCTGCATGCCACAGGGAGGAGGAAAACTCAGTGCTGTTTACTGGAGGAAGGACAACAATGGCAGGAAAGTCATCGCTACGCATTTTTAAAAGTCTCCGAGAGCCGTTCTTCGGGTTCTGCTGGCGCCGTGGATGAGAAACGCATGAGGGGAACCTGCTTTGATCAGGAAAATGTTTACAGAGCTGAGGAAATGCCTGCATACACCACTGAGCTTTGACCTCAATCAATCAGTCAAAATACTGAGACGAATCCTTTTTCACTTACAGATTTCACATATATAGATTATACATATTCACTCACTCAAAGCCCAGAGACACACACACACATGCACACACATGCACATGCATGCACACATACTGCTCTAAAGCTAGACGTAAAACCCTTGTAGACCAAACATGAGGCTCAGAAGTGTCTCGTTTGAAGAAGGACTTAAAAAGAGACGGAGATAAATAAAGCGATTGAAACAGAACAAGTGCAGTTTGAAAATCATTCCTATAAAACTGAAGACGCTCTTTTACCTGGTCAGTCAGGAGTACCATGCGTGTGTGAGAGAGAGAGAGAGAGAGAGAGAGAGAGACCCCCAGGTGAGCAGTGTGTCCCCTCTGCTGCACTGTATACACAGTGCCCTCTCAATAACCTCCTGAGTGGACAGTAATCAATCACACACACCCTATTCGAATGATGTTTAAGCTCAGAGGCCATGAGAGTGGCTCGAGAACTCTTCACAATAAGGTCTGATGAAAGTTTCGACATGGGGAGGTGAACACGATACACTCAAGAAGTCGAACCATCAACTGGGAAGAACTGGACGCAGATAAAAAGTGGGCGAGTGACTGAGTCTCTCAGGCACACGGTATAAACGTGAGTTCCACCACAATGAGAAACACCACAATCACATCACAACTCAGGAACTCTGGGAAGCTCTGGCTCTTCTTGTTTCTTTAATATATTCAATCAAAGCATGTGCATAATAATTATTTTCCTTTTTATTTCTCATCAGCAGCTGGTGATATTTTTAGACCACACAGCTGTATAATCCATATTCGTGTCTCTTTCTCTTCATTCTAATCGGCTTTCCGGCCATTACAGCATCTCAGAAGGCGGTACTACATTTCTTTGCCACTCTAGAAGGGTCCTGTGCATCAGCAGGTGGATGGATGCAGGGGGTCGGAAACCCAAAGCCGGTTGCGGTCCAGACCTCCAGCAGTGCGTGACTCTGTGACTGCACCGTTTCTGAGTAACGTGAGAACGACAGCATTGAAACCAGCCGAGCGACGGAGCTTTTCACTGCGGCACGGAAACAAAAACTCACTTCAAGTCCCTGGAATTAGAGACATTTTCAAAAAGCGGAGCAAAAGACAGTCTTGGAAGGCACTGTGGAATAAACCTGTGTGTGTGTGTGTGTTGCATTTACAGTAAAATCATCAGTGTAGCAGAGTTTTCGCTGGTGTTCTGCACAGCTCTGAGTGTTTTATTCCTCTAACGCTACAGCAACTTGAAAATGCTCACAAATTTGTATTTATTAAAGAACGATATCATTTTTAAAAAATCCATTTGTCGTTACATTTCATGCCCTGAGAAACTAGTTCTCACTTACATTATAGTGGCTCACTCTTTTTTTTCTTAAAGTTAAGAAAGAAATGTGAAAAGGAAACCACAATGAAGTGTAAACTTCTCAGTGGCACTGACACTGGAGACTCCTTCCATAAATACCAAATGAACACATTTCTCCTTCCAGAAAACTTCACTACATCAATGATTATTACAAGTGTTAAAGCTGAGCTGTTACTATAGAAACAATAATGTATTAGAAAGAGCGCATTAATAGAAACATAAACCCATAATTTGCTGCTGTTATACGTTAATCAACACTTTCCGACCAATCAGAATCCAAGAGTTCATCAGCGCTGTGCAATTCTGTCAGGTTCAAAGGCTCTGAAACTACTCCTGTTACGATCAGGGGTGTGGCATGTTCCTTCGGCGACAAAAGAAAAAGCGCTGACCCAAATAGATCAAAGACGGAACAGCGGCTGAGTTTCAAATGAAGCGTCGTTTTCCTTCATTAATGAGATGACTGGTTGATGAGATGTTTCACGCAGCTGGTTGGGGGAGAAATGGTGAGAGTTGTAGACTATTGGCTGTGCAAAGTAATTTAATTAAATGCTTTTTTTCTGTGCAATTATAGTGATATGAAAGTGCAAAGTGGGCCAGATGTTTAGGAGAAGATATTTAGAACAGACTCCGCCCCCTCTGCCATCACACACACACAGTACATGGACTGTAATTAGGATTTGGGATACGACCGTGCAACCGGTGGAGACAATTACGGCTTTTTGATTGAAGGATCCACTTCGCACTCAAGTAGCACTTCAGTGGCTATCGTGTGTGTGTGTGTGTGTGTGTGTGTGTGTGTGTGTGTGTGAGAGAGAGAGAGAGACATTTTCAGACTTTTTCAGAGGGGGGAGTGTGAGTAGATAGAGTATACACTCTCTTTAGAGGAAAGCGAGCAACAAAAGCTGCTGCACTGAATGATGGAGTGTAATATGTGTGTGTGTGTGTGTTTGGGGAGTGGTCACTTAAGAGGCTTTAATATGTTACGGATTGAACAGCAGTGTGAATGCAAACACACCGTCAAGGCGCGAACACAGCAGAAATGTGAAATGCAAACAGATGGAAAAAAAAGTCTTTTTGTATCTGTAATCGCATACAAGACGTCAAAGTTTTATCCATAAACATACAAGTTTTAAACTTGCTTTGCTAAATATTTGGCAAACAAGTCATGAAAACCGAATGCCGAAAATTAAGCTGAATCTTAATCACATGACTTCGTCATCCAATTGTTTCACTACAGCATGACATGTCAGATGCTTAGCTACGTTGTTATTTGCTCATCTAAACAGGTAGCTGGGTAACGATAATTTAGTTCCTCGCTAGCTTTCATATTCTCTAATTAAAACCTGTATGCATTAAATCAAACCTGACAATGTTAGCGGTGATATTCACATCCGGCTCGTGATTGGCTGGTCAAATTGAGTTTAAGCTCCGCCCCTGAGTTGACACAGGAGTGCTCATCAGTCAGCAACCTCAGGACATTCATGCAGTGCGTTTCTTTAATTCTGTTCACCAGACAACCTTCAAGAGGACTGTAATCTGGGATAAAATGTCGAGCAAATGCTACGATATAAAAACATTGAGATAAAAAAAACCCCACACCCACGTGTTGAATCTGTGAAGGACAGGAAGCTTTGAATCGTTCCTTCTTCCATTTACATGAGAATTAACAAATGCCTAAAACAGTTCATGAAAGCAAGGAGCTCTGATCTTTCCTTTCACTGAAAAAAATAAAAACTTCAGAAATACGTTTATTACTTTTATAACGATATTATGTTTTATTTATTCCGCGGATGCGTTTATACAAACTGACAAAGTGCTGGGGTCGCTCTCCACTAGGCATGTGCTGATAATTGGTTAAGCGATAAATTGAGATATTGGACACGATATTGTTATCGTCACTACGTCACAGTATTGTAGATCTCCCTGTTCTTTGTTTGGGAGCAGGCTCCCTAAGTAGGCGTCATGGTTTAACAAACTTGTGGACTGATTTTTTATTTCTTTTAAATGTACCAATGCTCTTTTGCACACAAACCTTCCATAATCACATATAGTGCAATGTGCGACTTAAGTGGTATTTTTTCCATTTTTTGCCAAACGTACACCCACACCCACAGATCTATACCTAAACAGCAGGACTCGTTGTACTCAGGACTCATAACATTTTGTTTGAATACAGTGGGACAGACGCGGCGTGTCTCACCTTTATGCCCAGGTAATTGTCACAGCTGCGGGATTGGGCTCGCGTGTGCATGCCGTCCTCCTCAAATAAATAACGCACAGGGAATGAATAAATAATCCAAATCAGGATGAGTGCAGATTAAAATCCAGGGAGTGCTACAGATCCGTCATGTCTGGAGAGGGACGTGGGTCAGGATTGTCCATGGCTGGGATGGTGTGTGTGTGTGTGTGTGTCGAACTCACGCTCACAAAAACTCAGAGAGTCAGCTGTGCGAGTCGTCCTGAGGGAGTGTGAGAGCGGCAGTAAAGCTCTCCTCCCTCCCTCCCTCTCTCTCCGTCTCTCCACCCCTTGTTCACTCCCATTCACTCAGTCATTCAACTTCCTTCACTGCTGAAAAAACACACAAACTGACCTGCACACACCAATGACACCACCCCCCCCC
>JAODIB010000011.1:36877758-36890118 GCA_027575605.1 Sciades troschelii | reverse complement strand
TTACACACACCGCACTTATGAGGCGCTCTTTCACTGTTTAGTTGCTGTTTTATCATTTTCAGTTCCTTGAAGATTTGTGGGCGTGGCTAAATGTAAATTAGCTTAGTAAGTAATGTCTGATTGGCGTTTATGAGCATACACATGAGGATCAGTAACGGTGTGGTATGACGAAGCTGATTATTTTCCTATAACACAACGTCCCCAAGTGCTTCATTCCTCTTATACCACACTAACTTATCTACTGTTACATTTTTATTAATTAAACAAGACACCTCCTACTCTTTATCTAGTTATAGTTACATTCAATGCATTGTGAAACAAGTTTCTATTGTCCTTTACGTTACAGCAGCTAATCAACAATTTTCACTCTCATGAAGTAAAAAATGCAGCTTGTCAAATTACAGAGAAACTGCAAAGAAGCAAAAAAAGTTACAGCTTCAACTCTGACTGTTACAAAGCGATGACACTGGAGACTCGTTCCATCAATGTTAAATAAATGTCTCTTAACAAAAAAAAACTTCTTGTTTATCCAAGCACAATAAACACACACATGGAAAACAGATCTGTGGTGGAATCTGCAGCAATAAAAACTTCAAAAACAGTTCATCATTTTCCTGTTGTTTGAAAAAAAGTCACTTAAAATAACTTTTACTTGTGCAAGCTTCGAGAAACAGCGCTCCCCAGAGAGACGCTCAGATCTGATATCGGGGATTGATGCTAATTAGGCCGCTGAGTGTGTGCCCTTTGGTCTGTTCCCATAATGGTAACTCAGTTGCATGTTGGAATAAAAATAAGTGCTCTGTGTGTGTGTGTACAGTTTGGACTCACTGACTGCTTGCAATAAACAACACGCTCATTTGCTGTTGTGTACGGAGCTTGTGATGTCTGCTGTAAATATTTTTCTCTTGAAATGACAGAAGTACAATGTTGAACATTTTACTTTAAACTCTTTAAATTGATCAAACACAAATGTAATCGCTGAGCCGAGTGAGTGTTTGTTTTGAACTGGAGCTACGATGCTAGTGCAGCTAAGCTAGCCCCTGACAATAGAGCGTGTGCTGAGGAAGAAAGCGATGGAGCTGCGAGTGTTTATTCTCTCTGTGATTCTGTCCTTCGGTCCACAGAGAGTGACAGATTCAGTGCTGGATGTTAAACCGAAGTCTGAATGAGTTCATTAATTACTGCTGCAGCACAAAACACATCTCAGCTTCATTTAGATGGAGGAACTAAAGCTTCATGGAACTGGAGTTGATCTCACTGAACATGTGTGCGTGTGTGTGTGCGTGTGTGTGTGTGTGTCAGGTTCAGGGCATCAGTGTGTTTGCTGAGTAACACAAAGCCCAGCTGTGTCCTCCCTCCATACACACACACACACACACACACACACTCACCCAACTGTGGAATGTAACACCCCGATCTCACAGCAGCACCTCACACACACCTCTCTGCCTGTCTGTCTCTCTCTGCCTGTCTGTCTCGCTCTCTCTCTATCCCTGTCTGTCTCTCTGCCTGTCTGTCTCTCTCTCTCTATGCGTTTCTGTCTCGCTCTCTCTCTCCCTGTTTGTCTCGCTCTCTCTTTCCCTGTCTGTCTCTGTGCCTGTCTGTCTCTCTGCCTGTTTGTCTCTCTATTCCTGCCTGTCTCTATCCCTGTTTGTCTTGCTCTCTCCCCACCTGTCTCTCTCTCTATCCCTGTCTGTCTCTCTGCCTGTCTGTCTTGCTCTCTATCCCTGTCTGTCTCGCGCTCTCTATCTGTGTCTGTCTGTCTCTCTGCCTGTCTGTCTGTCCTTGCCTGTCTCTCTCTCTCCCTGTCTGTCTCTCTCTCTCTATCCCTGTTTCTCTCTCTCTATCCCTGTCTGTCTCTCTCTATCCGTGTCTGTCTCTCTCCCTGCCTGTCTTTCTCCCTGTCTGTTTCTCTCTCTATCCCTGTCTCTCTCTCCCCCTCTCTGTCTCTTTCCGTCTTTCTTTTTCTTTCTGTCTTTCTCTCTATTATTTCTCTGTCCCTTTATCTATATCAGTATTTCTTTCTTTCTTTTACTTTCATTCCTTATCTATCTATCTATCTATCTATCTATCTATCTATCTATCTATCTATCTAGTATAAAATCACAATCTTGATCGATTTATCAGCTGAAGATTCTGCCGCATTTCCTCATAAACCTGACCAATGACCAATCAGTGTCGAGACGTTGTACCACATGACCTCACACTTATACTCCTGAAGTGGAGGGAATCTGTGTGTGAATCTTCAAATGTCCTGCTTGCAGTGAGATGTAATAAAACACGCTTACTGTTATGTCCAGAATGAAGAAATAGACGATGACTAAACATATGAAATGAATGAATGGAGCGAGTGAGTCACGGCCACATGTGACGTCTCGCTTAGACAAGTTTATCGATGTCGATTATCACCCACAGGTGGTGATGAGTCGCTGATCAGTGCAGCCATAATAACACAATCAGACAGACAGCTTCGCACAACGTCCTCAGAGCCGAGAGCAGTCCCAAGGAACTCAAACACACGTCTCATTACGCTCAATCCACAAGCTCGACTCTAAGCTCTAACCCGACTTATTTTTATTACACAAAATTATACAACTTAGCATAAAATGGGTATAAACTCAGAAAAGTAGAGAAAGTGTATAATCAGGTGTTTATTTTGTCACAAAAGCTCTGACATCATTTATTTTATGAACTAATATTACAAACATTGCTCTATAACGAGTTTGTGTGTTACTACGTTGAAATATTACAGCTACAAACATTATAAGCTACATTTAAGTTAAAAGTCTTCATGCTATTTTTCATCTTTTTCTGCCGCCGTGACACACTGCACTAGCGCGGCAAAAAAACTAACACATTTCTCCGTCCGGCTACCTCCGCTAGTTCCTCAAAAACATCCAGGAGTCAAGAAAACGAAGACAAAACAAGCAGAAATGTTTACTGAAGTTGGATTTATGAGTGTGATGTCAGTGTTACTCACTCATGTTACAGACAAATGATAAAATGTTTAAAATGTTACCACAGTCCGATATTGTACAAATGGAACAATCATACTGCAAAAACTGATATATTGTTAAGAGAAAGTATCTTTAAAATGAGTGAATTTATCCAATATTTCTGATTAGAAGATTATTAGAACGCAAACACAAGTTTATTTAGCTTACTTTTAGATGCTTTTGCTCATTTCAAGCTTGAAATTGTCTTATTCTACTGGCAAATAATTTTGCTTCTTTCTAGAATTAAACACTTAAAATTAGCAAAATTATCTGCCAATAGAATAAGACAATTTCAAGCTGGAAATGAAGAAAAGTGTACTAAAAGTAAGCTACATAATCTCATATTTGAGTCCAAATAATCTTTTAATAAGAAGTGTCAGATAAATTCACTCATTTTAAAGATATTTCCTCTTAACAAGATATAATTTTTTGCAGTGTAAAAAAAAAAAAAGAGTCAAGGAAAATTCACAAGGTTCATTTCGGAGTCATTTGAGAATCCCTGAGCTTATAAGCTTTGTGAAATTAAAGAAGCAAACTTTAGCCAACATACACGCACTGGCTCACTGACTACGCTGGGAATAAAGTGTGTAAATAAAGATTTCTAATCGCAGCCCTCACCAGGAAGCAGCTAAAAAGCAGACTCGGTGGTGATCGTGAAAGAGAAAAACTGTGAGAATATTTTAAAAAGGCACGCTGAAAGGAGCCGAGGCTCAAAAAATGAGTATACAGGATAATGGCGTAACGATAAGAAGAAGACAAGAGTGCAAAAGTACAAGTGAGATTACCAGAGGATGGAGTAAAGGCCTGGTTAGAGAAAACAGTTGAAAAACGTTAATTTGTACAAAAAGAATTCCAAATGTGCAATGTTCCTTCAGTCACAAGCTCCACATTAAACTGCACACTGTCATTAAACAGAATTATCCCAGTCCTACTGAACACCACAATGTGACTCGACACTGTTAAGAGTGAAATTAAAAGTGTGTGAGAAGCTTACTGTGTTGATCAGAGATCACTGAAGGAGAGAAAGACGGATGACTCAACTGCTTCGTTCGCTCTGGAGCTGTGTGCGATCTGACACAAGCTGCCCAGGGGAAGAGTTAATAGAGCTCAGGCCACATCTCACGGCCTTGAAGACACGCGCGCACACACACACACACTCTGGGACTGAGAGTGAGTCTGGCCCACGGTCCCTCCCTCCTTCCTTCACATATACACATAGCAAGGCAGTCTAGGAATCTGTGGTGGGAGTGAGGAGCTTGAGATAAAGACGACACACACACACACACACAGTGTCTTGCTACCAGTCCAAGGTCTCTGATACACACACACACACTCGGTGCAGCCACTGAATCAGTGTGTATTGTACATTTTTGATGCAAGGACACTGAAAGTATATTGTAACCCCTCTCCTCCTCCTCTCTCTCTCTCTCTCTCTCACTTTCTCTCTTACACACACACACACACACACACATGAGAAACCATGCCCTTTTTTTGGATTCTACTTGACCCCGCAGTCAAACAGAGATAATTGGAGGCTAACAGGGCCATTCTGGTTTATCTTTAACCCCTGGAGTTTGGTGCAGTTCGACTCCAACACTCCTCCATCAATCCGGGTTTCAGCAGCTCTGAGACGAGTGCTCGGCTGTGATAATCGTCTCAAAAACAGTTACACCAAACATTATCGCCTTATCAGACAGACAGGGCATAGAGGGAACCTGCAGCGCTGACCCTTTGTGGGAAAACGAGATGGACGCAGGAACAGGTGCAGAGCGTGTCAGCGGATGATATATGGAGCTTGGGCTTGGACGCGGTCAAAAGACTCTCAATTTTAACATTTTTGTATGCTCGATACAAACCGCATTAAAAAGATTTATTTCTGTGGTGTATTTCATGAACGTACATGTTTGCCAATGCTTCTGAACTTGCTCGGAGTAAGATTTGTCTTCAAAACAGATTTTATGTCAATCAGACCAAAACTAAAGCATCCAGGACTCCCATGAGGAAAGGTCAGACACTTTCAGAGCGATCAAACAGGTAGAAAGTTTTACTCAAATAGCAGGTTTTTGTACAGTGATGCTAAGGGTTTGATGCACTAACTATTTAGGTCACGTTCGAACAATTGTTAGTTAGATAACAGCCAAACTTAGCTGTTTAACAGGAATTGAACTACTTCTGTAGAACATTAAGATGCACTTTAGATTAATTTACTTCATCACAGTTCATATCTTCAGTTTAGTCTCTTTTCACGGACACGAGCGTGAGACACGACTGTGAAATGTTTAAGAGTTTGATTGTCTACTAGCAGAATTTACACACAACCTTCTCATTATTTGTGAGATTTGAGGCTCCATACCATGAGCAGAGATCTCAGCAGAATTCACGAGCATTAGTGCTTTATTTGGCAGCGTGGTGTCCTGAGATATTTCACTGTCCTCGGTATCCGTAATGTGCTCAGTGATTCCGATAACATCTCCTTCACACCAGCTTCCTCTGACTCTGAATACAGTTGTACAGCTATACTTTGCTCCTTTGCTGTTTTACTTCACAACTACTTGAAATCTGTGTCTTAAAATATCATTGGAGCACACACCCGAATTATCGTACATCCATACTTCCTTCAAATTACACCCTTAAAGTCCATATTCTGTTTGAAATAAACATACTGTATGTGTGGTGGCCTGGAAAAGCCCCTGACATGGTGATATTTTCTACTATATATAGTTCTGAAATGAAATATGAAACCTTCCTGCATTTTAAAGTCTGGTTAAAGTCAACAGGGAGAACATTGCATTTAATTCTATTTCATTCTGACTGCAGTGATTATTATTCAGATTCTTTCCAACAACTTGATCTAAACGTGACGTTCGCTGTGTGAGGAAATCGCACTTAACTTGTGGGGCTTTAGTCTTTAGACAGAGTGACTACTAGAAAGGGAAAGAAAAATTATTTTTAAGATCTGTGATTTTAAAAAATAGCGCAACTATTCAATCTGGCAACCCTGTTCCAGAAACTATTGAGAGAGAGAGAGAGACAGAGAGAGAGAAAGACAGAGAGAGACAGATAGAGAGAGACAGACAGACAGACAGACAGACAGACAGAGAGAAACAGATAGACAGAGAGAGAGAAAGACAGACAGACAGAGAGAAACAGATAGAGAGACAGAAAGAGAAAGACAGAGAGAGACAAAGAGAGACAGACAGAGAGAAACAGATAGAGACAGAGAGAGAAAGACAGAGAAAGAGAGAGCGAGACAGACAGATAGAGAGACAGAGAGAAAGACAGAGAAAGTGAGAGACAGATAGAGACAGATGCACAGACAGAGAGAGACAGAGAAAGAGACAGATGCACAGAGAGACAGAGAGAGAGAATTATAACAACATAACTATATAAATGAATAGAAACAGCAACATTCTATTCCTTGAGAAATTTACATTCCAGAGAAAATTAGCTTTTAAGGATGGTGTTATTACTGTAGAACGGTTAGAAATAGGAACTCTTATGATTATTTATAAAAACAAAACAAAAAAACAGCAGCAGCAATGAGAACAACAAAAAAAACAAACAAACATATAAATTACTAAAAACATGACAACTAATAGAGAGGTGATTATACCACTTCCCCAAAGAGTCGAGTTCACATCTTTTACTGCAGAGGACTTTATGGTGTGTGTGTGTGTGTGTGTGTGTGTGTGTGTGTGTGTTTAAGGAAGGGGGTTCCCTCCCCTTTGTCCACCTGTTGTGTCCCTTTTCCATGTCCTCCTACCCCATGCTGAGTGTGTGTCTCGGACCTGGGAACACAGAGAGCCTTGTCTTCTCTCAGATGTGTGTAAGCACAGGTGGAAGCTCCTATTACAGGGAGCTCTCTCAGCGTGCGCGCGCGCGCACACACACACACAGACCTCCCACACACGTGTGCACTGTATCAGCTGATTGATCTCCATGAAGACAAAGTGAGACACTGACCAAATGGTGAAGGGGAACATCCTGAGCTGAGTGCAGGGAGTGTGTGTGGGAGCGTGTGTGTGTGTGTGTTTTCCTAAAGTGTTCCTAAATGTCTGGGGATGTCAGACAGGGCATGACCTCTATCACCACTCACTCGGCTGAATAGAGGTGCAAAAACAATCCAGTCAAAAATGAGGCTGAGTAACGTGTTAATGAGCCGCAGAGGAACAGACGAAAATGTGAACAGCAAAATTCTCAAAGCCGCTCGGAAATATTGTCCACCATGACAGAAAAAGATCCTAATTTTGTTTAGAATTATGAAACGACACACATTTATTTTCATCTGATATATTGGATCCCTTAAACATTTACAGCTACACAAGAACAGTGGCAGATTAAACACACAGAAAATTAAGAAAAAAGATTCTTTTAGTAACTGAGCTGATATCGGAATTTTATAAAACCACAGATTTATACATCTACAAATCTTAAAACCCTCTCTTAATGTTTTCACTGCTACCAGCTTCACCCAACAGTAGCTAAATGAAGAATCAGGATGCATGATTAATAGGTTATATTTGCTTTAATGCTCACCAATGTTTTCCAAGTTTTCTTTCTGCAAGAATATCAAGCACATGCTGATGAAAACAACAGAAAAAAAAAAATAATAAAGCACTTGGGCTAAGAGTTCAAAATCTTCAAACCCCCTGCGCTACGAAACTGTCTCTCCCTAGCTATGAGGCGTCAAGTATCGGAGCCGCCAAGACGATCTTCTCAATGGCCTCTCGGATGGCTCCGGCTCACAGCTCACCCTGTGCCAAAACTCTTAATGCGCTCGCCGACTCACTGCTTCGGATTTTCATAAAAGTCGTTTTCGTTGCCCTTGCTGCCCAGTGTGCGATACCGAGGCTATGTGTAAAATAAATGATGTATATAGCTGTAGGGGGAAATCCGACCTCCCCCGGCACTACCTTGGTGTCCAAGGAACATTGAACATTAGATCCTCGTTTAGTGAATAAATAAGCATTCAGCTGAATGGCGGTGTTAGCCACGGACTTTGGTGCATATTTTACCAGAAAAGGAGTTAAGCCATTAGGGAGTTAATATCAAATAAATCTCCACTGGTCGGGCAGGCAGAGAGGGACCGGCGGCTCTGCAGCGCCCTGTTGGGTTACTAATGACCTGCGCAGGCTTCAAATGAAGCTGTTATATGCATGTCATTTGCAGTATGTATATATTTATATATTATCTTCTAATTGTGTTTGAGAAGAGAACAAAGCCACGGCCACAGCATTTACGATAAGGGCCTTAAACGCTTTGTAGAGGACAAAATAAACTTGTTTCAATTAGTATGTGATGGCCTGACTGAGAGGGTGTGTGTGTGTGTGTGTGTGTGCATATACAGATGAAAAGGATCGACGCACAAAAGTCCAAAGATGTATTGCCTTGTGGTCTTTGTGTTAGGGTTCAACACATCACTTTATAAAAATATAACTCCGTTAATAAATTCCTCATCCAGTTCTTTTTCAATATTGCTGCATTACTAGCAGACTTGCAATTATGTAGTAGTCTATTTTGTTAAAAAATGAGGCAGGAAAGAAATGATCTGGATCCAATTTGTTAATTTTTCCCCCCTCAGTATTATAAATTGTTTATATTTGTTCCACTATTAACTTAAACTCCCAGTTTATTATTCAGTTATTCATCTTGGAGCATATTAACTACTACATATGAATAATTCAGTAACTACAGTGAAACTAATAGACCTTTCCTACATATGTACTTACGGGAAAGAGGAATGCAAATCCGGACCCATATACACACTTAAGATTTTCTCAAATGTGCTGATGATTGGAAAACGGCAGAGCAGAGTGTCATGTTAAACATCCTCTCAAAGATGATACTTTTTTACCGAACACCATATGGCTTTTGGGATATTTTGCCAAGTTTTGCCAAAGGGGTTATTGGTGAATGGCGTGGAAAGTGATTAAACTTATGGTTACTCGGTGGTTATTAAGGGTGAATGGGTGAGCAAATGGCACATAAATGTCATTAAACCCACAATGTGGCTGTTTTATTCTATATTCTGAACGTTACTCACAAATTCCACCAGATTCTCCTGATCGAGCAACAAGGACAAATATAGGTCAAAGATTCCTAAAATTAATGCAATGCAGTGTTTAAGTATAATTTGCTATCATTTTAATATAAAGTCTATTGTGACTTTCGAATCAAATTTTCTCCACTCCTAAAAGTCGTTTATTGTATGCGTCCATTTAGCTTAAATAGGTACTAACATTTACCGAAAGTAAATACCGTTCAGTCGTCTTTAACACTGCAAGTTTAAGAGGACTTTCCCCTTAAATGTTCTCGAGGCTAATTAAAACTTCGGGGGGAAGGGAAAAAAATCCACCGAGTTCTCAGCAGAGCTTCAGAGCCATCTGGAGTTCTTGCATTCTTTCTCCTTCCTTCACTTTCTCCATCTTTCTCGCTGCTGGCGCAATTAAATACACACAAGAGACACTGCTTAGTAAACAGCGTTACACATTCTGTTTGAATTAGCCTCCCATTCTCCAGCAACAACTGAAATATCCATACAGACGAGCGTTCAGATTAATCTTGGTCTGACATGCCACTCACTTCTGACAGCTACTAGAGCGTCGTTGTAAACTGTGGTGCTAACTCCGCTTCAGTGTTAGCATTGTTTGTATTCACTCTGTACACAGAGATATTTTCTGTCAGGGGATTAAAAATGTTCGTTTTACATCAGTAAAATCATTTAGCCAGAAACTACACATGTTATAAATGTTAGCATGGTTGAAACATTGAATATCTAACATTATCTTAAAAGTAAAGTCCATTTCTGACAGTGATAGCCTGACTTGTTCAGGCTAACACAGTGTCATAACTTGAATTTGCCTCCATATTTACATTTATAACAAGTGTAGTTTCTGGCAAAATGATTTTATTGATGTGAAATGAATGTTTTTCATCCCCTGACAGAAAATATCTCTGTGTACAGAGTGAATACAAACAATGCTAACTCCGCTTCAGTGTTAGCATTGTTTGTATTTACTCTGTACACAGAGATATTTTCTGTCAGGGGATTAAAAACATTTCTTTTACATCAATAAAATCATTTATCCAGAAACTACACTAGTTATAAATGTTAGCATGGGCCTTAAAAACATGAGTAAATGCAACTGAAAGATAACCTTTGTTTCAGCACAAGAAGTTAAGTTATACAAGTTATTTAATTAAAGATTTTTTTTTTGTTTGTTTCAGGTTGATACTCTGAGTTAACACAACTACCAATATTACATTAGCCATTCAAGAAAACTCATTTTATCTGTCAAATTAGCATAAACTTCCTCACTGTTTCCACTCACACTTTCAAGTTAAGAAAACTTCAACTATATTTATATCTCTTGCCGTTTTAAATTAAGATTACTAATGTTTTAAAACTGTTTCTACTTAGAGTTCTCATCTTGTCTAATAATGGCAAGTTTGCCAGTTTCCTTAAACCTCACACTGAATCACTTCTGAATCATGGCAGCTTCTCTGTCAGCTTCACTCCTCCTCCTCCTCTTCCTCCTCCTCCCACTTTCCCTTTCTCAACTTCTAACTTACAGACATGAATTAATGAACACTGACAACCCAGACAAAACTCACAAGTCATCACAACAATAGATTAAGTTTAATTTTTGAAAATGTATAAACTCGAGTTCAATATCCAAAATTTGTCTTGACAGTTGGAGTTAAAGAGAAGAAATATGTTCATATAAATCAATGCGGTTATAATTTTTACAGTGTACCTTTAGTATCACAAATATTTGAAACCATGTTGCCAGGGGCTTCAAACCCAACGCCATCCTAATTCCTAATGTTTAGACTGCATTGTATGGAGTTTATAAGCTGACAAAAATATCTGAACATAAATGTTCTATATTTGAATGATATAAAAGTTACATCAAATATTTTTGCTGTTTTGAACCTGCTAGGGATAAAACATATAATTAAAAAAATGAGATTTGGAAAAATAAAGAATCTTAAATACAAATTTTAAACATTCTAATCTCAAAAATATCGATTTGATGTGAGTTAGGCCAAAGGTGAAGCAGACAATATTGGTAATCATTGATAGATTCCATATATCACAACAGCTGTAAAGTTGGACAATTTAAATGTCTGTCAGAAAACATGGTGTATGCACTGCTCAGTTTGGCAAAAGTTAATTGGGTTGTCTCTTGTCATATGTTTCCTTTTAGCCTATAGTATAGTTATTTTTATATGATCCTTAATAGCCTATGCTGTTTGACTTTGGACCGAGGCCAAAAAACATTTCTCTCATGCATCTTAGTTTCCCTTGTCCATGCTTCTCAAACAGATAAAGTTGTGCTAGCCTTTCATACATGTGTTAGCCCTGCACTGGACCGGAACCTGTCCAGGGTGCACCCCATGTCTCACCCGATGTCAGCTGGGATTGGCTCCAACTTAACTGCGACCTGCAATGGATCAGCGGTACAGAAAATTAATGAATTTATTCATGTTGTTCATGATGGTAAACACTCAGTGCTTAGTACAGAAGACAGTCCATATGACCAGAGTAACTATGTCGGTAGTTCTAGCTAATGAGGCTACGTTAACAATAGCTTCCTGATAAAAGTTTTCTCTTAACTGTAATTTAACTATTTCATAATCGAACATGAAAACTTCAGCTGCACTTACCGTACCTCATTATAGCTCATCGCTTCCACAGTGAATCCAATCATCACTGCTCCGTATCTCTTCTGGCAGTTATGGGCATGAACATGACAGACAACTGCGACTGGCTCAATGCTGAATTGGACAACTCATATTTATATTTTGGTTCTGATTTTTTAAAAGTCATAATTTCAAATAATGTGTTTTTAAAGGAAAATATTAATAAAATTATTATTATTACCATTATCCATCCATCCATTATCTGTAGCCACTTATCTTGTACAGGGTCGCGGGCAAGCTGGAGCCTATCCCAGCTGACTATGGTGGGGTACACCCTGGACAAGTCACCAGGTCATCACAGGGCTGATACATAGACGCAAACAACCATTCACACTCACATTCACACCTACGGTCAATTTAGAGCCACCAGTTAGCCTAACCAGCACGTCTTTAAACTGTGGGGGAAACCGGAGCACCCAGAGGAAACCCATGCAGACATGGGGAGAACATGCAAACTCCACATATAAAGGCCCTCATCAACCACAGGGCTCGAAACCAGAACCTTCTTGCTGTGAGGCGACAGTGCTAACCACTACAACACTGTGCCACCTTATTAAGAATCCATCCATATTGGCATATTACAACAGCGACATGGCCGCTCTGACAGCTTCAGCCATCAAAGTCTCAAGGGAACATAACGATAGTGGCTTCCCGTTGC
>JAODIB010000011.1:33518019-33528734 GCA_027575605.1 Sciades troschelii | reverse complement strand
CAATATTGCATGCTATCAAACCAAATGAATGAAACCCGCTAGAAGGGAATAGAACACGTTTTTATTCCATCAAAAAAAGTGTCCTATATGGGTAATAATTCCCAATTTTTCACTCCGATGATGTCACTACTAGTGTTTTCCCACTGACTAGATGCATATTGTCAAAATGGCGACCCGGTTCAAAATTAAAATTCTTTTGATTAACTTGTGTTTTTTTTTTTTGTGAATGTGTCCAAATAATATAAAGAACATTATAAGGTGGGGTGAAGATATGACGTTTATCTTCTCATGTTGAAAAATATATCCATTCACCACTCAAAGATAAACTTCATATCTTGGCGCAACCGTGTAATATCCTCTATATACTGCACGATCGAGGAGGAAAGACGGCGTTTCCTGTAAACTCTCCGCTCAGTCTGTGGTGCGATCCGACCTGCAAAGTGAAGTGTTCTGGTTCCTTTCCAAAAATCACTATTTTTCCAAGTTTTTTTCTCGTAAATTTTTGACTTTTTAATGTCGAATTTCTTCTCGGAATGTTACTGCTCCCTCAGCTCCACATTTTTTTAACCATTTAGTACACTGGCCCTAATACACCGTCATACTCAAGTCTTAATCAAGTTAAAAGTCATCATTTTTATCTGATGAAATGAAACAGCTCACAGAAACAGATGAATTCTTAACCTTTATTTCTACACTGATGAAGAAAAAAAACTCCTATACAATTTTTCCTGAAATAAACTATAATAATGACACTTCCTTTTGTTCCCAATCTGAACGTGCCACGCCCGTGGGTGGGTCAGTGCGTACTCACGTCCAGCACAGCCGAGGCGATGCTGCAGGAGAGAGGGTTTCCACCAAACGTGTTGAAGTGGAGACCGTTAACGAAGGGTCGAGCGATTTCTGAAAAAAAGTCCAAACTGTGTTTCAGTTTAGCACCGAAATCATTTGGTCTTGATTTCGACTACAAGTTTTTAAAAATGTTTGTGTTCTTGTTCTCTCTTTTCACAAAGATTTGACACCTTTTTTTTCAGCCTAATATCTTTGGCATGATGCACGAATGAAGACAGTTCATTAAAGTAAATCTTGGCTCTTTGGATTTAATTTACTCATGCTCAGAGACTTCCTCTTTTGGACATCCATGCTTAGGCAGATCAGGTGAAAATACAAATTCAATCCAAATTGCTTGAAACTGCTCTCATTGAATTCAGAATTGAAGGCAGAACAATGTACTTTTTACAGAATTAAAATGTTAATCCGTTCTTGAGATATTACAAATCAAAGCTTGAAGAAACGGCTTAATTTTTAGAAAACTGCTGTAATATTCTGTCTGAGGACCACATGGTCCAAAATGGGCCTCATTAACCAATGAGATCAAATGTTTTTTCTTCATAACTTTTCTGTTTTTCAAGATATTTACATGGAAATTGGCAGGAACATAGATGGCTGTGTACTGAATGCATCCATCCATCCATTATCTGTAGCCGCTTATCCTGTCCTACAGGGTCGCAGGAAAGCTGGAGCCTATCCCATTTGACTAGGGGCGAGAGGCAGGGTTCACCCTGGACAGGTCGTCACAGTACAAGTGTGATGACTGTGTAACCCACATAAATTGCACTGGGTTATTGAATATAGTTGTAGTGTTTACCCCCTGTCCACTAGATGGCGCTGTGCCGCGTGTAAACGAGTGCATTACAACTTAGAAGAAGACATCACGACTGCATCTTCTTCCCAGTAGCTGATAGAGTTGTCACGAGTAAGAGAAAGATTAAACAACATTTTGATACTTTAGCCTTTGTTTTAATTCTTCAAGAAGAAGTTTTCGTTCAGTGTACCACTTCTGGAGCTGTTTTTGTGCTTTTATCATTGAATCTCTGGTGAGTGTCTGTTTTACAATGCAAGCTAGTGTATTAGGCACTGGTTAGCTTCCTTTTACTCTTGAGGTAAAACGAACTATTTTGATGGTCTAATTTTGTACTTTATGTTATGTGTGATATATGTAGAGCTAAAAAACCAGTCGGAGATATATTGAAACCGAATGTTATTGTTTTAAAACCGCCGTGTTAGAACAGCGCTTTCCTTTCTGACCACGTGTACCCTGCGTGGCCATGCATGCCGTGACATGATGCAAGCGCGTGCAGACAATGTTTCAGCTACGAGGTTACTCTATAGGGCTAATGTTTTCAGGCTTAAAGCCATTGTAATGACGTTTTGAATGTAATACGCTGTGGTATACACAAAGTAAGCTGCTAATGGTTTACTGTTGATATGGTATTTGGTTAACTATGAATGTACATGTATTGTGTGTTAACTGGAGTTACAAATGACACACTGTCATTCTACTGAACTGGTACTGTATTGCACAGTTGTTTCAGTACTTGATTTACATTAGATAGAGAAATGATATTTGAGTTTAAGTGTTAATACTTAAAGTATGAAGTGAAACAATCCTGCATGGCACTAATGAGGTATTTTACACTGCCGTGTGCAGATTGGTTTTTTTTGTTGTGCATCTTCTGCCACAATTGACAAAGAGAGATACGGCGAGCCTGTGACCTTCCTAAGGACTGTAACCAGCGTGTGTGTGTCAACCTGCAAGCCTGTGACCTGGACGCATCCTGTTCACATTTCCATGGATTACAGGTAAGCATTCAGATACACATCACTCCCATACTACCCGGGTAGTGATTTAAAAGGCCTTGTTTTCATTTTTTCCTTTATTGAACAATACAAGTACGTACAAGAAGATCCTTTTTTTTTTCTCATTTTTCTACTTTTTTTCCCTTTTTTTGAGGATTTAAAGGAACTTTGAACTGAAACTTTGAGTTTGAACATCGGGGTCGAACATTGAACTTTGGGATCGAAACAAACATTGAACTTTGGGGTTGAACTTTATTGAACATTGGGTAACTGACTGACTATACGTTTGATTGACTGACTATTAAGGATTTCACATTTTCTATTGTGGTTCACGATATTTTTCTGTGTGTTTAATAAATGCTATTATCTTTTCTTCATCTAAATACTGGTCGTTGCCAATTCTCTCCCTATAGCCGAACCTAGCTCTGATGACTCTGGTAATATAGTGATCCTATATATTGTGTTAAGTAAGAAGCGTTACATCCTTCTTCGTGGCGAGCCAGCCAGGAGAGTTTTGAGCACGACCCTGGCCGTTAAATCAATATTTCTGAGTGTTTTCTAAGCATTAAGTGAATTGTCACACTTTTTTTTGTTTTTTTTGTTACATTGAGTGAAATTGTTTAAACTTGAGACATGGATTTTGAGCAGAAGTATGGTGTTAAACGAGAGTGTTCCGTCGCTTTATTCGGTGTTAATCATACCGATACTGATGCAGACATCATTGAAACTTTCGAGAAATACGGTAAAGTAGCTTAAGTAGTGAGATTACCGAGCAGAGTAGGCGGTGAATGTTCCGCCATTGTTGAATTTGAATCTGACGCTGCAAGGGCTTCCATCGAACCCCACTTGCCTTCTAGTATACAGAATATCACTGACACCACTGTAACATGGTACATAAATAGTGTTGAAGCCCTCATGCTGACAGCTCATGACTCTAGCGACTCCAGCAACCTAGATGACAGTAGCGATGCCGACTCTGTCCATAGTGCCACTCCCCTCTTTACTAGATCTAGAAAGACCCCCATGTCTACGAAACCCTACTTAGAGACACCTAAGCAGACTAAGACGAAACCCCGTGCTGTGGCCAAGCAGAGCGACGCGCCCCCTGCATCTGAGGAGCTGGACGAAAACGTGCTGAACCCGCCAGAGGTGAGACGCATCGTCGTTGAACATGTAATAAAGAACAAAGACCCCCAATCCCAGAACCAGTCCAAGTGGTTGCGCTCCTTCTCAGGTAAAGTGCCAAAGCCACCAGGCGAAGCTGACTTTGAAACATGGCTGCTCCATGTAGAACTGATGTTCCATGATCAAACCTCCATCGAGGTGCAGCGAAGGAAAATACTGGAAAGCTTGCTTCCCCCAGCATCAGATGTTGTGAGGCAGCTAGGTTCGTCTGCCCACCCTAGAGACTACACTAGGCTTTTGGAGTCTGCTTATGGCATCGTTGAAGATGGCGAAGAGATATTTGCCAAGTTTCTCAACACTAACCAAGACCCTGGAGAAAAAGCTTCCAGCTACCTGCAGAGGCTGCAAACTCTGCTGAGCACTGCTGTGAAAAGAGGTGGAGTCAAGGCGTCTGCTGTCAACCGCCACCTGATGAAGCAGTTTAAGCGTGGCTGCTGGGACCATGACTTTGTCCTGCAGCTGGAGCTGAAAAGTGAAGAGTCCCTCGATTTCGCTGACTTCCTGCTGCAATTAAGAACTGAGGAAGACAAGAGAGCAACCAAGCTTGACCGCATGAACCGCCACTTGGGGTCATCCAAAACCAAAACCTCAATGAACGCTCAGAGTGTGGTGAACACCGCCTGCGTCTCTGAATACAATTCCAATACACTACAAGCATACATACTGGAGACTGAGAATCTGAGGAAACAAGTTGCTGCACTGCAAATGCAGCTTGACTCCAAGAAACATAGAAAAGAAAAGAAACAAAGACCTGCAAGTCCCCCAGTCTGCCCTGAATCAACCCACAATCCAAGCAGAGGCTCAAGTCCACAGAGCAACTTCTCAGGTTACACCCAGACCTCAGCCCAAGGCCTGGTTTTGTTTTCGATGCGGAGGTGATGGACACATAGCCAAAGCTTGTGAGAACCCCCTGAACAAGGCTGCTGTCGACCTGAAGTACAAAGAATTGAAGGTGAAGCAGGACGAATGGGCAGCTAAGTATGGTCTCCATTTAAACTGAGCGCGGCTTCTGGAGAGGGGCATCCTGAAGCCATTGAAAGAGACACTAGTCCCAAGAAAAAGAAGAAAGCCAATTGTTGCTCCCTTACGCCCACAAGAGAGGAGCTCATGACTGGATTAGTCGGCTCAAGGTCCATGGTTAGTGTCACCATCGGAGGAATCCAGCATGAGTGCCTAATTGATTCAGGTTCACAAGTGACCACAATCTCCCAGTCATTTCATGACACCTACTTACCTTCTCATCCAGTTTGTCCCTTAGACAACATAATCGACGTGGAGGGAGCAGCAGGCCAGCGTGTGCCTTATACAGGCTACATTGAAGTTGACATAACGTTCCCTGAAAATTTTGTTGGTAGGCCCAAGACCGTAACCACTTTGGCCCTCATTGTCCCTGATTACAGTGCCATCTCCGTCCTCGTTGGCACTTATGCTCTGGACCTTTTGTACGAAGGGTTCAATGAAAGTGCCAGTGCGCCTGTTCAAGAGACCTGTGCATATGCTGTTCTCGTCAAGCACCTTCGCAGTCTGTACAAGAGTAAAATCGCACACAATGACAGAGTGGGTGTCATCAAACTCCTGCACAAGAAAGCTGTAGTCATCCCACCAGGCCAAAGAATGGTTCTAGACGGCTACACAAGAAACGTCAATAGTTTTCCTGAGGCCCCCTTGCTAGTTGACTTCCCCTCTCGTTCACTACCAAGTGGGCTGACATTTTGCACTTACGTCATGTCAAGCCCCAGGAAGACATCTTTCAAAGTTCCTGTCTTGCTGAAGAATGAAACCACACATGATGTCACAGTGCCAGCACACTGCACCTTGAAAGACCTCACAGCTCCGCTGTCAGTTTCTCCACTTACCTCCCTGAAGGGTGAAGGCCCAACCGGGTGACCTGAGCCTGAACACTCTGTGACTGCTGAGATCCCCATTGCCTTCAACCTCAGTGATTCGCCTCTCTCTGAGGAGTGGAAAGAAAGGATCAAGGAAAAGCTGAATTCCATTCCTGAAGTTTTTGCAAGAGATGACCTTGACTACGGACATACAACAGCAGTCAAGCACAAAATCCGCCTTTCTGATCCAACACCCTTCAAGCAGAGGGTGAGGCCTATCCACCCGTCTGATTATGAAGCCGTCCGTCTCCACCTGAAAGAGCTGTATGATGCCAACATCATAAGAGAGTCTGAAAGTCCGTTCGCATCACCAGTCGTCATCGTAAAGAAGAAGAGTGGTAAAATTCGACAATGTGTTGACTACAGGAAATTGAATCTGCAGACAATCAAAGATGCTTACGCATTGCCAAACATTGAGGAAACCTTTGCAGCTCTGACAGGGTCCAAATGGTTCTCTGTAATGGATTTAAAGTCAGGCTTCTACCAGGTGGAAATGGAAGAGGACGATAAACCCAAAACCGCCTTCGTCACTCCCATGGGATTTGGGGAATTCAATAGGATGCCGCAGGGAGTAACCAATGCTCCGAGCACCTTCCAGAGAGTTATGATGAAATGCATGAGTTCCCTAAACTTGAAGGAAGTTCTTATTTTCCTGGATGACCTTATTGTTTTCTCAGAAACCCTTGAACAGCACGAACGAAGAGCGGCTTATGAGTCTTGCACCATCTAAAAGAATTTGGGCTCAAGTTGTCGCCTGAGAAATGTCATTTTTTCAGAAAGTCAGTGAAATACTTGGGACACGTCGTCTCAGAGAATGGAGTTGAAACTGACCCTGACAAGATTTCAGCACTCACCACTTGGCCCAGAACAAACAATATCAGGGAGCTCAAGTCTTTTCTCAGGTTCACCGGCTATTAAAGAAGATTCATCAAAGACTTCTCAAAAATAGCAAGGCCCCTCAATGATCTGACTGCCGGCTATGTCCCTGCAAGGAAAAAGAACAAAACCAAGTCCTTCTCAAATGCTGACCTCAAGTCACCTTTTGCTGAAAAGTGGACGTCTAAGTGTGAGGAATACTTTAAAACCCTCATTGAGAAGTTGACCACTGCGCCAATCCTTGGCTTTGCCAATTCAAGTTTACCATACATATTACACACTGATGCGAGCCTTCATGGTCTTGGGGCAGCCCTTTATCAACAACAAGATGGACAGATGAAAGTCATAGCCTATGCCAGTAGAGGACTGTCAAAATGTGAGTGAAGATACCCCACTCACAAGCTTGAGTTTCTTGCTCTTAAGTGGGCTATAACCGACAAGCTATCGGACTACCTCTATGGTGCAGAGTTTACCGTTGTTACCGACAACAATCCTTTGACTTATGTACTGTCATCTGCCAAACTTGACGCTGCCGGACATCGGTGGCTTGCCGCCCTGTCCAACTTCAACTTCAACATTCAGTACCGGGCCGGCAAGAGAAACCAGGATGCCGACGGTCTATCCAGGCGCCCCCATGACTGCGAACAGGCAGATTTCAGTGCTGAGGCCGAAGACAACAGAGTGCATCAGTTCCTGACGAAGTTCATGAGGGAGCAGAGTGACGCCACCTTCCCTCAAGAAGCAGTCAAAGCTGTTTGCCAGAGACAAAACCTAGAAAAGCCCTGTAATACAGAGGAAGACAGTAACTACTTACCTGTGATCGTTGAGTCCCTTGCCATGGATGCGAACGCTATCCCGCCTGAGTTCACCCACACTGATTTGCTTCCAGGATCCAGCACCCTTCCCAGAATGTCACAGCTGGAATGGGCTGCTGAACAAAGAGCCGACCCAGTAATCAGCAGGGTCATTGACATCGTCAGTACAGGAAAATGGCTTTCATACCGGGTGAGGCAGAAAGAGGACCGAGAAGTCCAACTGATGCTACGGGTCCAGGATCAACTTGTCATTGACAATGCTGTCCTCTATCGTAAGAGAGTGACCAAGAGTGAGCCACTGTTCCAACTGGTTCTTCCCAAAAAGTATCGCGAAATGGCCCTTGAAAGTCTCCACGACCTAGTTGGACACATGGGATTTGAAAGAACGATCGATCTTGTCCGCATGCGTTTCTATTGGCCGAGGATGGCCATGGACGTAGATGCAAAAGTGAAAACCTGTGAGAGATGTGTTCGTCGCAAAGCAAAAGCTGAGAAGACAGCTCGTCTTGTGAATATCCGGACCAGCAGACCCCTCGAACTAGTCTGCATGGACTACTTGTCCTTGGAGCCTGATGGCCGTGGAACGAAGAACATCCTCGTCATCACTGACCATTTTACTAAGTACGCTGTTGCCGTACCAACCGCTGACCAAAAGGCCAAGACAGTAGCCAAGGCTTTGTGGAACCACTTTTTTGTCCATTACGGCCTGCCCGAAAGTTTGCATAGCGACCAGGGGCGCGACTTTGAATCTGCAGTAATCAAAGACCTCTGCCTCCTCCTGGGGATTAAAAAGACAAGAACTACTCCCTACCATCCACGTGGCAATCCAGTGGAACGGTTTAACCGTACGCTTTTGGAGATGCTGGGTACCCTTGAAGAGGAAAACAAAGTCAAGTGGCGTGACTATGTTCAACCTTTAGTACACGCGTACAATTGCACCAAAAATGACACAACAGGCTTTTCTCCTTACCAGCTAATGTTTGGGAGACAGCCAAGCTTACCTATCGACGTTGCATTTGGCCTTAACCCAGCTGGTCAGAGCAGAGTTACCCACACAGACTATGTGAAACGTCTCAAGGAGAACCTGCAAGAGAGCTACAAAATTGCAATTGAACACAGTGAGAAAATTGCCCTGAAAAACAAAGAAAGATATGACATGAAAGTAAGAGAAACTGTCCTGGAGGAAGGAGACCGTGTCCTGGTCAAGAACGTTGGATTGAGGGGAAAACACAAAATAGCGGATCGTTGGAGTCAAACCGTTTATAAAGTGGTGAAGCGCATCAATGATTCCTGTCTATGTCATTGCCCCAGTCAACTCTGATGGTCCTCAGAGGACGCTGCACCGTGACTTGCTCTTACCTTGTGGCTTCCTGGCGCCATCCATCGAAGCAGAAGTGACTCAGCACAAGCCAAAGAAAACAGCAGCCCAACCTACTCAAAGTCCAGCATGTGAGGAGGGAGAGCTGTTGGGAGATCCCTGTGAAAGTGAGGAAGAACAAGTCATTGACTATGGTGTCCCTGACACTACTTACCCGTCAATCACTATTGTGCATGAAATCCCTCAGACTAAAGCAACTCCCTCAGTGAATCCTGCACCGTCCAACCTCCCGCCTGAAGCCGAGGTGTTCCAGCCTGCTGCAAGTCAGCAACAAGACCCTGGCACGGATGAGTCTTCTAACTCCAGTGAAGAGGAACTGAAAGAGAGTGAATCAGTTGCTGATGTAGAAGAGGAGAAGGAAAAGACAAGCCTTGTGGAAGAGGAGAATGAGTCGGAAACAGTGCCTGAAACAGAAAAAAGAGTTGAGCAGGAATCTATGGGAAACGGAAACCCTGATGAGTCATCCGAACGGGAATCCAGAGTGGATGATGTCCAAGAGAGAGAAGATCCAGAAGACACAGAAGTGAGACGATCAGCTAGACAGAGGGCAAAACCTGACCGACTAACGTACCAGACGTTAGGAAATCCCCTGACTTTAGTTATGCAGTCTTTATTCAAGGGACTTGACCAAGCTTTTACTAAAGCTTTAGACTTAACTCCAGTGATTACTCCCACTCTCATAGATGTAGGTCATGAGACATTCAGGAGGGGAGGATGTAACCCACATAAATTGCACCTTAGTAGACCTTTTGCTTTGCCCCTTCAGTACTGAAGAGCGACACTCAGCCTTGCACCCAAATGACGTCACGCATCGCCCTTCCAACAGACAACATGGCGGCCTACTGGTGGCATCCGAACAGCGATACGAAAACGCTCACAACTTTCTCATAAATCAAACGTGCCTCAAACTTTTCTAACAGACTCTCAATATTACAAGCTCCCAACCCATGCATGCATTTACATGACGTTTTCTATTCCTTTAAGGGTCAACGATCAGGTTAATGTACACATGGATTTTTGTTGGCCGTTGAACACATGGCTCAAACTCTGGAATAGGTCGAACTCTGCTTGTTGGCTTGTCAGTTTGGGGGTTTCGTGTTAAACTGGCAATGCTGAAACCAGAAGTGCAACACTGCCACCTTCTGAAAGCCGAGGAAAATAACTGCCATGGAAGGATTAAAAAGAATGAAAACCTGCCGCAGCAGCAGGCACCAAGGCATTTCTCTTCGGCTGGGGAGAATGATCACAGCAATAACGAAGTCCTCTTACTGCCTTTACATCTGCTATCATGCTCACGGAAAGCAAAGGAGGTGGGAGGGAGAAGGGACAAAATTATGAGCTTCTGTGAAACCTGTCATCGAGCCAAGATGACTGCTTCAGCAAAAAGCAGCCAGCGAGACTGATTTTAAGTGTGATGGACTGCTAAAAATAGTGCTGGGGCAGACTGCAGTCTGCCAGTCTATGAATTACGACTTCAAAATCAAGTCAAGCGTTGAGGTTCTTGGTTCGCCTCCTTAACCAGTACATTACCAGAAGTCGTCATTCATACGTGGAACGAGTGCTTATCAGGAAAAAGTTGGGATGGTATGGGAAATGCAAATAAAAAAAAATAAAAAAAAAAAGCAGTGATTTCTAAATTTACTTTGACTTTGTATTTGATTACAGACAGAACGAACCCAAGATAGATATTCCATGTTGTGTTGGCCAACTTCATTTAATTTGTTAATATACACCACCCATTGCTGCATTTCAGGCCTGCAACACATTCCAAAAAAAGTTGGGACGGGGGAAATTTAGGGCTTGCAACAAGATAAAACAGTTAAATAATGATGTGATTTGAAACAAGCGACTGTATTCACGATTTGGTACAAAATCAGTTTCCAGGACAGGCCTGGGCTTTGAGGAGCAAAGAAAAAAAAATTAAAAAAAATGGGCCGG
>JAODIB010000011.1:32327434-32338244 GCA_027575605.1 Sciades troschelii | reverse complement strand
TTAGATTCATAGCCGAGCTCCCCGGGGCAAAGCAAAGTTCCATATTAAGAGAACATGGTGAAGCACTGACCTGATTTTTGATGGCTTTTACGACAACAGGATATTGAATCATATATGCTGCCTTGCACTTTTCAAACACCTGACCACGGGACAACAGAATTTGTATCTTTATGTACATAAAATAGATGGGTTTTTGTCCAGCGCTTATTCTTAATTTGCCTTTTTTTTTTTTTTTAAATAAATCAATAAATAACATAACACAGGATTATTTACCAACACATTTTACACTCATCGGGAGCTCTGCTTTTAGGCAGTGCCTATATATTATAGGCATATCTAGATCCCAGGAAGAATTAGGTGCACTCAGAGTGGAAAATAACACTGGACCACAATCTCTCCTGAAACAACAATGATAAATGTTTGATTCCATCAATGTTATCCATTCATTTCAGTCAAATTTTCACTAAAAGACAGGGATTCTCCACAATGTTTACAGTCAGTGGGAGCTGCTATTACCGTTCCCGTTTGTGAACGGTGCGCTGCGATTGGTCGAGTGGTTTGGAAAGAAAGGGGATATATAATACAGAGAAATGTGGCGGATATCACCTTGTTCATAAAATTGATCTTGGAACTTTGAATAGCGATCAAATGCCAAACTTCTTTTAGCAGTAACTACGTATTTATTTAAATGGCACTTATTGCATTTTGGAACCAAACTCTTCATTTGCTTAGATTGCTCCATGTCCCAAAATCTAAGTTCACTTAAAAATAAATAAATAAATAAAATTTCACTGCAGGCATCTATAAACAAAAATAACACTGAGCAGACAGGACTAGCCGAGTGTCTGAAAGCGCAGGCAGTTGTGGTGGGGGCAGTTCTGTGCACACTTGAACGTTCAGGAATATTCTGAAGACCATCAATATATAAAAAACCTGTACGACACTCGAGGACAAGCATTTCTTACCTAGTGACGCCACAAAGCCATTTTCACTCAAGTAGATAAACTGAGATGCCTAAATATTTAATCCATGCATTGCGAGAACTCTTTGCTGCCGTCATTGTGTGCAACTGTGCATAAAAGTCCGATTACTCAAAACCACAGCAAATAAACACACATGAAACTTCAGCCAGATATGTTCAAGACAAATGAAACAAAAGCACCATCATGACGTTAATGCACATTTTATTTCTGTTCCAGTAGGAATACCATAAAGTAGGCACATCAGACAGACACTCACTGGCCGTGCTGTGAAAATTGCGCATGCAGACGCTCAGAGTTTCCAAATCGGTCATTGCTTAACTCTTTAATACCATAATTAAAACGCTTATAACCTCTGCTCTCCAAAGAAATTTATCCTGTTAAGATCTGTTCGGTCCTTTGGGAGTAACGGCAGGTTGAAGTTGGTACAACAGAGTAAAAACTCTGCTTGCGTGATGTCGGGAAACTGCCGGTGCTTTTGGAGTCACAGGAAAGCGCTCAGGCTCTCTCTCTCGCTCTCTCCTGATCAGTTTCCGACTGGATTACTCATAAATATCAATCAGATAACTTCTATAGGGATGTTCACTCATCCTCACTGTTTGATAAAGCATTCAGCAAAATTTTCCGTCAGCAAATTTTGATATTATGCTTCACGGGAGACTTTGAAGTGAATTTCCATAGCTTTACCTACTTATTTTTTTTTTCAAATCAAACTGATTCATGGAAATAAATGGCTATTTTTGAATATAACTGCAGTTGCTTTGATGAAAAATATTGAGATTGTAGTGGTCAGAATGATACTTTTAAAAAAACGGAAGTCAGAAATGCGAGTGTCAATTTCAGTTCAATCAAACGGAACTGTTTACTAGATGTGGATCAGACAGTTTTTTCGAGGCTCACCTTGAAAGCTATGAATATTAATCGCAATAATCATTTATATTCTTTCATATAAACACTAGTAGGCCTTACTTCTGAGAAACACAAAGGCCTACAGAGCACAGAGGGGATTAGAAATAGTCTTTTATTACTTTTGGGTTGAGTGTACCGATTTAACAGTTTTACCTAATTTGCAAAATTAATACAAATTAAATGCTAATTTGCATAATTTGTTTTTACTATATATATATTTTTTTTACTTTGTATTCAGTATACAACCATCTATTTGCTGCCAATTTCCATGTAAATATCTTGAAAAATAGAAAAGTTATTGAGAAAAAAACTTTTGATCTCCTTGGTTAATGAGGCCCAGTTTGGACCATGTGACTCTCATACAGAATATTTCGAAAAATTAAGCCGTTTTTCAATCTCTGATTTGTAATATCTTAAGAACGGATAAACATATTTTAATTCTGTAAAAAGTATGTTGCTCCGCATTCAATTCTGAATTCAGTGAGAGCAGTTTCAAGCAATTTGGATTGAATTTGAATTTTCACCTGATATGCCTACTAGTTGCCTTTTATTTAATTTCGTGCTCGAAAAAAAATGAACATTTGGAACTCTAAAATGTTCTTGTCCTGACTTGACAATGTAGAAGTCATAAAATAGAAATATATAACAAAGTCTGTGTGAAAAAAAAAAATAGGGTGCCTAACACTTTTGCATAGAACTGTATGTGTGTGTGTATATACTGTATATATATAAATGATATTCAGTTTTTTTTTTCTTTTTTGAATGATTAAACATAAGATTTCCTTATATGCAATCACAGTTGAATCTTGGACATACCTAAAATACCAACATGACTCATAAATGTAGCAGAATGTCTAAAAGTCTAATAGGCTGCGCAGAACCTCGCATGCCTGATGAACCAAATAAACAAGAGTAACGGCTGAACTAACCGAGTCGGAGTAGCAGCTGATTCTGGGATCTGAACTGGAAAGCAGCATCTGGTTCACTCCTACACTCTGGTTTGAGCACACACATTCACACACAAACACATACACACTTGAGCGAACACCAATGGCATTACAGGCTTTGCTACTATGCAGATCTCAGTGTGCGTGAGCAGGAAACGGGGCTTCATCCCGAATAAAAAGCCTGGCTTTGTGTCCACTACGGCGCACCTGAAGTATGCACTACGTTGGGGAAACATTATCACATGTTTCTCGCTAACTCTAGGACACTCAGCGTGGATAACTGTTTCAAATTTGACGCTGAACTGCACAACATATTTTCATGGTGCCATGCGCTAGCTAGGGCTATATTTCAACTTTATTACGGACAAACTTGTTCGTAAACAGTTCACGGGATTATTTAGCTAAGAAACGCTCGTGTTTTCAAAGAACATTTCAGCTCGTTCGGAAAAATGTTTGCATATGACAAGATTTCCTGTTTCTCTCTAACGAGACCCTTGAATGATCATCTACGAATCGCGCAATTTACTGCAGTTTTATACGCAGACGACGCTGTTAAGTTCGATGAAAATTTCGTTTCATGTTAACGACTTGAAGGGAAGCTATCCAAAACAAATTCACTTAAGTTGCCTGCAGCCGCCTGCCCATACGATTAAGACAAAAGTAATGACGCCCCACCCATATACAAGGATGATTACGTTATGTGTGCGTTCGTGTTAGCTGAAGCGCTGCAGTAGCTGAGCTGAATTAGTTGAAGATTTAGCGCATGTCATGCTTAGGTGCTTTTTCACCATTTAGTTATCATTTCATGGGATTTTGAGAACATCAGATCTTTAGGGCAGCTATGTTGTGAACGTGCTTGGTTGGCATTCATCAATATATGCGTGTGAGTATGAAGAAAAAAAATATGATTGCAAATTTGGCGGGATTTTTAGTTCGGATTTGGTGGAAACCATTACACACAGCTTCACTAAAATATAAATAAATGTTTAGTAAATGTCTGCCTACAATGAGGCTTGCAAGCATATAAGAAATTGGAAAATAGTGCAAAAAATTGTTTACGTCTTATTTATGTTAGCTAGCAAACAGGCTAGTCTTTTAAAAAATGTCATAACTTAACATCAGTCGGCTATTGAAACTTAGTGATTGTTCATGTTTGGGTCCTAAAACACAGCTACACCTGTGTATATGGATGTTTCTATCCATACATCCAGCTGCTGAGCCTTTAGTGCTTTCTGGCTGCCGTTTATAATTTGCATAAAGAGAAAATCAATTCAACTTTTCTCCTGAAATCTCCAACAGTACACAGAATCGAAAATATACCATAAAAGGGTAATGAGTGTGCTATCTATGTGCTACTAATAATCAACATATTATTAGTGTATGAATCAGACGATTACCTGGACAGGGCGTGTTGGAGGAGTGCTAATAAGCGGAGCGGGGCCCATCGAGGACGCCGCTGTTAAACTCCTCTCCCTCTCCTCCTGATAAATACGGTCTCTCTCGGCCTCGGGTAGCTGCAGGAAGTTCTGCATGGCCCTCAGGTTCACCAGCAGGGACTGAGACGCCGTTTTGGGGTCTTCCTCTTTTCTCAGGATCTCCGATAATAATCCCTGAGTGAAACGGTGACAGAAAATCAACTCGCAGAAAGTATCCGGGGGGCTTGGGTGAAATATACCAGCACGTACAGTGCACACACAATCAATCGGTTGCAACAATTCCATAATTCAATACAAATGCACGATTGTGCTGTGCTTCTTTACATCTCAATGCTTTGTGGAGCCATGACAGACTCTACAGACGCCGTGATACGCCACAAGCACTCAGAATTAACCAGCTGCCATAGAGTGTACGATAAATATTACAAGGAAAGGAAAAAGGCACATCAAGAAATAGTATAGAATAATAGCACAGGGTGCCAATTTGCGTGAAAAAAACATGACTCAATGTTCACGCTCCACGCTTTCCAGTAGATTCTTATCGCTTTCGCACGACTTCAAAGCCGCATGGAGCTGTAATGAACCTTCCCTGAGCTATGCGGAACATCTTTCTCCATTGATATTATCTCCATTGCAGATGCCGGGTGAGTTGTTGTTGGTGGTGGTGGGAGGGGGGTGGGGAGATCAGTGACTGGGTGTGGGCTTCCCAGGCAGTTGTGGAGAGCCAGGTTCGAGATGGACATATCATATGTGTAATATTTTAGGAAACTAACTGCTTCCAAGTCTCTTGTTTTGGTTGCCTAGGAACATTATTGACTAAAAAGTGGCAGGTAAAAATGTACAGCAAGCTAATTAGCTAGGTGCTAGTTAAACGCTTTAAAATTAACCAATGGTTCTCAAAGTGGGTTCTGTGAAGCATATTCAGTGGGTACGTGATTTATTTTTTTTTTTATTTCTTTGGTGGAACTCACATTCTTAAGAACCGACATTCTTATGCAGTAATTAGGGGACCAAGCACCACAGTCAGCGCTCTATTGGTGGAAAGTTCAGGAACGGGAAGCACTATCGCGTCAAAAAAATATTATTTGAAAATTTGTCACGAAGTTTTGTCAGTGTTTCCACATACCTTGCGTTTACGCACCGCTACACACCAAATGAACCCTTTTGTTTTGCGAATGTTTCTTTTTCTGGTTCTTAAATCTACTTGTCCACTGGGCTACGATGTTGACGTCATGTCCACCAGTTTATTGTTGTGTTGAACCACTTTGCTAAGTTTTTCAGTACCTCAGAAAGACTCTTGAAGCCGACTCTGGAATTTCCTCCTCAGCAAATAGTTTGGTCGAATTAGTCAAGCAACATGCACAAGCAAGCAACACAAAACATGTCTTTGCTAATCCATCATTAAAGAATGCGTCTATGTCATTATTTCCTATAAAGACAATAGATATGAGAGTATATCCAACCATATATCATTCCTCAACCTCAGAGCGATGGGATAATGAGTTAATACAAATCCTCCAGGCCCTGGCTTGCAAATCTATCTCTCTCATTCCATCGTGTTCTCCGTGACAACAGTCTAGCCTTGTCTGTTTATTCCCACAACAACCAGCATGGAGCTTCCTTCTCAGAGAGCATTCCATCGTTTCTTACCAGAGAAAAGTGATTAGCATAATGTGGCCTACTTGTAGTGACACGCATCAGGCAAACATGTCATAGCTGATGTATGGCACTTTGCTGGTAGGGAATGATTCAGCGTTCTGACTGTCAACAAAACAATCTCACGGTCTATAACAGAAACCTGGAATTAATGCTCTTGATATGTTGATGTATTTATGTCTGTATGTGACACTTCTCAGTATCAAACATTGCAACATACAGGTTTACAAGGGTTTTATAAACCGTAATTGTAAATCATGACTAATCACTTGTGACAAAATCTAGTTGGGAAAACTTAATGAAGAACAAATAATGAGTCATCAGTTATCCAGATAATTCAGCCAAAACAGATCCTGGAGAGCTAAGTGCTGTGAAATTTCAGCTGGCTTGGTCAATACCTCCAAGTCCATTCGCTAACATTCACAGTTTTGCTTCTTTTCAGTGAATATCTGAAGTCTCTTCAACTGAAAAGCTTGGATAGTAAACCAGGCTTGGCTCGCAATCACAAACAATGTACAGTGGGAGCGTTGGCTCCGCAGAGGATACGTTACAAGATTTAATGCGGCTAGATGAAACCACGGAAAGTAACGAAGCCTGTTTTTTCATGTACATACATACATATCTCTGATAAAGTTTATAAATCACACACAATATGACACCAACAACACTAACTAATAATAAAATAGAACAACTAGAAGGGCACTCAGTAGAGCGCATATCTCTGCCAAGCCACATATTAGAATATCCAGGTGTTTACTATGTTAACATACATATTTGTATTTGCATCAAAATCTAAACAATTGTTTCTTCATCCATGACCCACCTTCCCCCCAAATTTCATCAAAATCCGTTCACTACTTTTTGAGTTACATTGGGAACAGACAAAAAAAATCCTGCACATCTGGATCCTGGATCCTTATACATATCCAGAGTTGCATCAAAATCTAAACAGTTGTTCTTTCATCCAAGATCCATCTTTCCTCCAAATTTCATTAAAATCTGTTTGCTACTTTTTGAGCTACATTGGGAAAAGACAAATAAATCCTGGATCTGCAAACATATCTGGATCCTGGATTCAAATACATGTCCAGATGTGCATCAAAATCTAATCAATTGTTCGTTCGTCCATGACCCACCTTTCCACCAAATTTCATCAAAATCCGTTCACTACTTTTTGAGTTACATTGGGAACAGGCAAAAAAAAAAAAAAATGCTGTATCTGCATACATACAGTATCTGTATCCTGGATTCGAGTACATGCACTCGGTAGAGCGCATATCTCCGCCAAGCTACATATTAGAATATCCAGGTGTTTACTATGTTAACATACATTTGTATTTGCATCAAAATCTAAACAATTGTTCCATCGTCCATGACCCACCTTTCCACCAAATTTCATCAATATCCGTTCACTACTTTTTGAGATATGTTGGGAACAGACAAACAAGTCCTGGATCCACATACACATTTGGGTCCTGGATCCACATAGCTATCTGGATTTGCATCAAAATCTAAGCAATTGTTCCTTGGCCCAAGACCCACCTTTCCTCCAAATTTCATCAAAATCTGTTCACTACTTTTTGAGTTAAGTTGGGAACAGGCAAAAAAATGTTGGATCCACATACATATCTGGATCCTGGATTCAAATACATATCCAGATGTGCATCAAAATCTAATCAATTGTTCCTGCGTCCATGACCCACCGTTCCTCCAAATTTCATCAAAATCCATTCACTACTTTTTGAGTTACATTGGGAAAAGTCAAGCAAACAAGCAAACGGAGGTGAAACCTCTGACACAAAGTTTCTGGAGGTAATTATAACAATATACTGTAATAACAGTTCTGTGAATTCTCTCTCTCTCTCGCTCTCGCTCTCTCTCTCTCTCTCATTTTACGACTGATGTTTCCGCTTAATATTTTTGTCCTGAGGTAAACCACGGAAAACTGAAACAGCGGTTGCTGAGTCAGCAGATATGGCAGTCCTAATGCAACAACAAGTCAAGATCATTCAATTGAAGAAAAACCAAGTCTTGATGTTTTGCTTATCCTGCTTAACAAACAGTGCAGATCACAAAGGTTCCTTCCATCTCCAAGCTAATCACGACCATCTGGAGATTTCAGGTTTTAGGGAAATACATGTGGTTGCTTGAAAACTCTCAGAAATACTGAACTTGACTCGAAATCGCTGTATGTGCCCAACACAGCATTTCAACCTTGACAACTACTAGCTATGTAGTAGCTTCTAGACGGTTTGAACAGAATGGGTGGGATCAGTACTGACTTGAAAGCTTCATCGTCGTAACAGCTGTTAACGCAGGACATTCGTCATACCTGAGTCCTGTTGAACGCGACGCGAGCGAACACGGCCTGCGAGATCCCGGCTCTCTTCAGCTCGTCCCTCACCCATTGGTAGATCTCGGAGGAGACTTCTGTGTTGGAGGACACCTGCGTATCCAGGGGCTTGCTGAGAGCCCGGCTGACCGGCGGGTGGTTCAGGTACTGCTGGTTCAGGGATTGCTGCGCCAGAAGACGGTTCACGGCGTACTGCTGGTTCAGGATCTGCGCCATGACAATTTGTTGGTTGACCAGTTGAGGACTGATGGGGCTGGACACCAGGCCGGGGTGGAGACCGGGAAGCTGGGCACGGCCTGGGGCCTGACCGCTGTGGGCCAGAGGCACCGGGGACGGGGGCTGCTCGGCCGTGCTGCCCGGGATGGGCTGCTGACTGAAGCTCAGGTGATTGGTTCCGGGTGGCGAGAGCTCTGACAAGCCGTCCATTTCGGCTACAAGACACACAGAGAGAAGAGTGAGAAGCGTTAATGCGAACAGTTAAATCAGTTGTACAGTACAAAATCAGTGACACCTCTAATCGCTTAACAGCTAAGCTCGTGTCGCGTTCACGTGATGATAAACAAGTTTAAGGGCTCTGTAATAGTTCAGAGATGCAAAGGATGTCGAGGAAGGAAGCACTTCATGTATTAGGGAAGAAGCAGATCGTGAACCAGAATTTACAAGCTGCAAAGGAAGACGCAAAGCGTCATTCGACTCTGAGAAAACAAGCTGCGTCGATGCTAATCAGTTAGTCTGTGATGTTAGCATGGCTACTTTAGGTTCTAGATTTAGTCAGCTCCAGAAGCCTGGGTGACTAATGGACATCAAGAAAACGACTAACAAAGTCATCAGCGCCTTTGAAGAATTAACTTTAAAGCCACTAATCTGTCCAAGCCACGTGTTGATGGAACACTGAAGACAAGACAATCATCAAAAAGGGCTCATGACCTGCAAGTTGGCAGCTTCCCAAATTAGTTTATAACGTCCGTGACCCGATCATGTGAGCAACAACAACAGGCCTCGTGTGTATGGCCAAAGAGCAGAGTGTCTGAATTGCCCTTTATGCTCCTAATTTTCAAGAACGCGAGCTGGCAAATGTGAAATTTTCAGGATAAATATAGCAGAAGGAAGGGCTCAGTAGAGCTCGACTCTCACGGACAAGCCCTCACTCTCAGGCTAGTTCCAACACGACCGGGAGAATAAGGCATCTATTTGGTACTGTTGATGGTATTTACTGTTATAAATATCTCAGCTCTTTTTAATTGACGTGCGGGAGCCCGCAAAACAACGGGCTGGAAAATCCGAAAATGAAAAGGTCTGTTGTGACTGTAAGCGTGGAGGTTTAAGCGGGAGGCCATGGCGTCACGGCTAGTCACGGCTCCTCCAGACATTCGGGGCGTATTCGTTTAAAAGGATTTGTTTAAATCAGGAGAAATTAAAGACGTTCGAAACCAACGTACATATACGCAGGGGAAAAATTTGCAGGGCAACGTTCACGCAAAATATCTTTCCGAAGGTTTTTTTTTTTTTTAGGGGAAGAAGAAACAAAGCGCATGATGGCAACTCGTCAAAATTTCAATGCGAGATAAACACAAGAGATTAAGAGCATGGAATCTGTCTAGATAGCTATAGAATAATCACAGGAACACAAGCTTGGGTCTTTAGTGACGGCAAACACAAAGGAAGCCGCTGCTGTTCCTTTCAGTGCGAGCGCGAAAAAAAAAAAGTGAGGGGGCTCAGTCATAATCAAAGCTTTCTCATAATCCCCCTCATTCCGGCAGGCTGATGTTACGGTGCGCCTTTGCGTTCGCTTTATTCCGATCCGTCTAAAAGTGCTGGGGGCACACACACACACACGTATCACACACATGCAAATTGAAAGGATGGAGCAAAAGGTTTAAAGGCCCTGCTGAAACAGACACAGAACGGTAGTTTCTTCTGTGGAATCTGGCGCTGAGAGAGTTGGGATTAGCAGCACAATAGGAGAGGGAATGTGGGAGAGAGAGAGAGAGAGAGAGAGAGAGAGAGAGGCCCTGAGAGAGGCCCGAGAGAACAGCAGGACTCCATCTCACTTCATTGCTGCGCAGTCGGACAGCTCTCTCTCTCTTTCACACACACACACACACACCTCCCCCACACTCAACTCAGCCTTAAAGAGACCCGGCTCACACTGCTCTCATCTAAACCCAATCTCCAAAAACAACTCCATGACCGTGCACGCTAGTTTAAACCCCTCTTTGCTAATTGTGGCACCCCGGGTTAAACGTCTCGTGTGCCTCCTGAGCATCATTATCCACACTGAGAGCCGCTCGGAGGCCAAATCTCAGCTCGGCGTCATGAACGATGATTAAGTCGTAAGGGGAGTGGCCGTTTGTGTCACGTGACCTACCTACTGCGGTGGCACGTGGGCTGTCATGGAGGACGCACGTCCCCAGGTAGCCCTCCAGCTGGGAGGGTTGGCGCACGACTGCACATGTTGGTGTACACACACACATATATACACACACATACACACACAGACACACACAGGTGTGGAGAAAGATAGAAAGT
>JAODIB010000011.1:25101528-25112967 GCA_027575605.1 Sciades troschelii | reverse complement strand
ATACCTTTGAATTTCTCATTCAAATTTTGAGGAATAAATCTTATATTGTTCAACATTAAGCCTGTTCAGTTTCATTTACCTAGACTACATATTTTCTGAGATATTTACATTTCAAATAATATCACATTTTTTGAAACACCCTGTATATAACTGCCAAAGACTTTTCTTCTTACTGCAGTATATAGACTCAAAGACACACCCACATTTCCCTCTCACATTGCCCACTTGTTGCCACTCTCATTTCCATATATAATCACACCTTCTTTGGAGATAGACCCTTTGTAAAATAAAACTCAGATCTGAAATCAACTTTAAGTGCCATCTAATCTAAACTTGAGTACTTTTCCAAAGAGCTTGAGTCCTGATTGCTGCTATGAGTTTCCTTCTTTTCTTTCCATGTCCCTGTTCTGTCATCGCTGCCAAAGTGGCCATCAGAAAAGGGGTGTGGGTGTGTGTGTGTTCCTGAAGGTTTCATCTGATTACACCTCGCTGATTGTGCAAGGTCATACGCTGTCGCTTCACATCCGTCAAGAGTGCTCGCTTTTTATTGCTGAAACAGAATCCTGGTGAGAATATCAAATAGTGTTATATGGCATTATGGCCCATTTAAATGTGATGTGTTGTGCTTTTGTTTTGGGGACAGAATGGAAATAAAATCTACCACATGACAGAAGGTGCCCAAAGGGAGCATTAAAACAGCATAGCCAATTAATGGACTGGCTGTTGAAAAAAGAAAAAAAAGCTGGTGAATAACTTATGAGTGAAGAAATACATCCAAGATCACAACACAAGGCCAGCTGGAACTTGCTAGTAGCACTAATTAAAGATCTGCACAGTCTGAATGTTCTTAACACTATCACCACCCCATCAGCACATTCTCTTGCAGAATCTCCACCCTGTCCCCATGTACCTTATCCCCATACTACTCTCTTATTCCCAACCCATGCTCCATTACAATGTCCCTGCAGGCCCCATCATCTCTGCATCTTCACTTCCAACACATGTTCTCCAACACTGCTTCCATTCTGTCATTTCAGGCCATATCTCCATCCCAGTGATACTTTTCATGCCTTCCCAAACATCCCCATTAACTCTAAAACTGCCCCCTCTGGAGACCCAATCTCAATCCCCACATCATTCCCATGAACTCCAACACCATTGCCACCCCATAACACACTATCTCAACCCCATCCATAAATACCACAAAATTACCCCAGCCCTAATATCCCCAAAATTGCATGCACTCTATTCCTACAAGCGCCCATCCTATCCCCACTCCATCCTCTGAAGTCTGGCTATTGGCTCCACTCCATCCTCACAAGCATTCCTCCAAATGTCCTCCAAACATTCCTCCAAAATGCCCCCAAACTTTCTGCCAACATTGTCCCCAACCAATCCCTCCGTCACTGTCCCCACTCCATCCTCACAAGGTCCAAGAATATCCTTCAACACTGTTCCCATTCAATCATGAGCTTCAGCCCTGTCCCTACTCCATCCTCACAATCTCCAATAATATCACCATTCCATGCTCACAAGCTCTAACATTATCTCCCAAGTCCATCCCAACAATACTCAGTGCTTTCCCCACTTCATCTTTATGAGCACTAATAGTGTCCCAACTCCATCCTCATGAACTCCAATACTGTCCCCACTCCATCCTTATGAACTCCAATACTGTCCCCACTCCATCCTCATAAGGTCCAACAATATCCTCAACCCATCCTTCAACACTGTCCCCACTTGATCTTCATGAGCTTCAACCCTGTCCCCACTCCATCCTCACCAGCCCCAACACTATCTCCCAAGTCCATCTCCACAAGGCCCAATACTTTCTCCACTTCATTTTTATCAGCACCAACACTATCCCAACTCCATCCTCATGAACTCCAACACGGTTTCTATTCTATTCCTCCAATTTCTAACATTATCCCCACTCTTTCTTCATGTCCTATACTGCCACATTGTCCTCACCCAGGTACACAGGCTCCTACACTGTACTACTAACTCCATCCTGTTTATCTGCTTGATCCCCACTCCAGGATGCAGGCATTAATTGTCCCCAACTTATCCTGGTATTTACCAAGATTGTTCAAATTTCCTTCCAGTATTCCTATTTAGATCCCTAACCCATCCCTGGTATGTCTTAACATCCTTACAAGGTCAGAATACATACAATAAAACTGTTCTCTTGTCTGACAAATGATTTTGGTTTCAATCATATAGGTGTACTAGTATGTCGTGAACAACATGTACACTCATTATTTAGTAATTAAGAATGTTTCCTTTTTTGAATTTTAACTGACAGACAAAGAGGGTACAGTCAACAAGGGAATAAGGCAGATGCTGATTTTGAGATGCAGTCTCCCTCAGTTTAGAAACACACTGTGCATTCCCGGTGGAAATTACAGAGTTCAGAAATACATGAAAATTCCTTAGACTTAACCTCCTCGATTCCCCACCTCACCCGAGACTCATTTTCACCACCTCTGACTCACACACTCGCATTTCCACACCAAGCTCCGGCAAGTCCTGCGATTCTTCAGATAGAGACACTTTTAGCCGTGCTGGTGTCGTTTTCATGCCACGTTCCCATAGTAACAGTCCCTCGGCATAGGCCATTATATAGAGAGAAGGAGCTGCTCGTCACCTGCGAAAGCTTTCAGTGGGATTTCAGGAGTCACAAAGTCTATAAATGGTGAGAATGTGCTATCATTCTTTCTCTCTGTACATCCTTGTTCTCCTTTCTTAAAGACCAATGTGGGAAGGAGAAAGAACTTGCTGAACAATACCTTTTTAATGCACATATTGAGAGAGCAAGCTTTCATATTGTTCACTTTCTTCTCTTATCACTAGTAAACAGACTGATTACAAGGCTAGCAACAACTAAACTAAAAATGCATCTAGGTTAAATAAACTGCTAATTCCACCCACTGGCCATGTTAATAGGAACTTGTTTTGATTCTAAGATTCCTGTTCTTGGCTGCAGAAGTTGAACCCAATGTGGTCTTCTGCTGTTGCATGCTGAGATGCTTTTCTAATCACCATGGTTGTAAAGAGTTGCTATGAGTGTCTATATCCTTCCTGGCAGCTCGAACCAATCTGGCCATTTTCCTTTGACCTCTCTTATCAACAAGGCGTTTGTTTCCACCCACAGAACTGTCGTTCACTCAATGTTTTTTGTTTTTAACACCATTCTGTGTAAACTCGAGAGAGTGCTGTTTGTGAAAACCCCAGGAGATCAGTAGTTTCTGAAATACTCAAACCCGTCCATCTGGCTCAAACCAACACCCATGCCACAGTGAAAGTCACAGAGATCACAATTTTCCCATTCTGATGTTTGAAGTGAACATTAACTGAAACTCTTGATTTGTATCTGCATGATTTTATGCATTGTGCTGCTGTCATTGGATTGACTGATTCGATAACCACATAAAATAGCATAGGTAGCATAGGTGTATGGGTGTACCTGATAAAGTGACCAGTGAGTGTAGGTCTTTCTAACAAATGCATCTCACATTTAAGTAAACCTTCATCCTAGACATGTTATTTAGCACAAAATGTATTTATAATTAGATTTATTATGAAGACAAACATGCCAAAGTTGAAGAGTGAAGCAACAGTAAGTTTGCTCTTTAACCTTGCACAGTAGTGTTTTAGGTACTTATATTAGAGCTTATTAAGCAGGATCTCTGGTGTAAAAGCAATTATCAGTCATGTTGAGTATAAAATACACAGATATTCTCTACAATTTTAAATAAAGTACAGTTAAGATTATTGCATGCCATTCCTGAGATCATAAACATCATTTTATATCTTATTCAGATTCAGTGTCACAGAATAAGTGGTGCTTGGTTTCTTCTTCTTTTTTTTTTTTAACAAAGGCTTCCTGGTTTCCTGTTCCCATTATCAGTATCTTCTGTTTTGTTGGGAGGGAAAAAAGAGCAAAAAGGATGTGGTAAATCTGTGCTTTTGAATTTCCAAGACATCACATTTTCTGCTGAACAGTTCAAACCGTTCTGTAAATCTGTCAATTATTCATGAGGCAGCTGTTTCAATGACATTTAAAATTGCGTTTCAAGGGCAAAATCCAAAATCATGAATATGACAATGTCTGAGATAATTACACATATTGCTTTTATGTTTGCTCATCAGAATCAGAAATGGGAGGACAAAAGTTTTGTCAAGCATCAGTGAGAGAAAAGTAGAACTAATTTGACTTGAGATCAAAACTGTGAAAAAGAGAAGCAGGAAAAAAGTGGCACAACTGGGAAAAAGAGGAATTGATACAACTATCATTCACATCATTTAAAACAGTTTTTTCTTAATGGTGAAATTTTAATGATAACAGTTGTTACAAAACACACTGTTCACATTTATGACCTCTCTTAATATAAAATCAATGAGTATAAATGCTTCAGGTAATTCTTTGCTGCTGTTTTTCCCCCCATAGTAAAAAGGAATAGGCTGTAATCAAATAACAGTGTTACATATTCAGAATACAAAACAGAACCGTGCTCACTGGTTGTGATATTATATAGAAGCGCTCATGGGGAGAGCAGGAAGACTTGGGATGGGGGAGACTTGGGACAGTTTGTATTCCCATAAATTAATTTCAACCAATCAGGTTTACACCAGAAGTTGGATGTTGCCCCTTAGAGTAACCGACTTCCTTTGGAGCCATGAACCTGGACACTGCAGTAAGGTCTGTGCAGTTCAATATTTCTGTCAACCAAAACTTGTATTTTCTACTTCGCAGTCCAGCTCCATTCTATGGTGTAATGTTAGGAATAAGGGTGGGGAGAGTTGGGACAGTTCATGTTACAGGTTTTTTTTTTCTTGTAGTTTACAAATATATATATATTTGTTTGTTAAAATGTGGGAGTGTCCCTGCATGAGGATCAAGCTCATTTTGTTCCTTCTTGAGAATGGAACTGAGTTGTTGAGTCAGGTTTTGGGTAAACTGATATTTTTCTATCACTGTACCAGCATTGTATATTCATACAGTTTATATGTTATAAGTTTTGATAATGAATAAAAACTAAACATGTAGGCCTAGGTATTTTATTTTTGTTTCATGTCTCCCAACACAATGTCCCATGTCTCCCCTCAATGTCTTATGCCTCCCTGCAAAAAAACAATGACAGAAAAAGTGAAGTCTGAAGGCCAGTATATGTGACAAGCTGAAAAAGTATCATAAATACTAATAAACAATCATAGTAATACTCATAGTAAATATATAGTAAATACTCTCTAATGCAATATGAATGTGACTCTACCTGCAAAGAATTTCACACAATCTACAAAAGCTGAAAACTTGTCCCAAGTCTCCCTGCTCTCCCCTATCTAATATCTATTAAGAACTTAACAATGAAACTGTTAGGCTTGAGCAGATGACAATTGAGAATATGATACATAATTCACCCTAGTATTTAGAAACATGTTTACATTTACTCAAGCAATGAAATCATGTTTGATGAGAAACTTTTTATTAAGATTTTTTTGCAAATCATATGTAATACTTTTATATTCAATTTCATTCAGTGTACTTCGATTGGACAGTGTGTGCTTAGTCTTTTTACTTTTAATTTATGATGTCACAGCCTCTCCAAGAGAACAAATCATTCTCATTGGGTGAAAGGGATGGCATACTCTCTCTGCTTCTGTCAGTCACAGCAACACTAGCCAATCATGGATGTCTGTTCGCTCATGTATGTGGAAGAAGGCAGTCAGTGCTTTCCTCCATGTGTGTTCAGCTGCCTTGTGATATAGCATGAGCAGCAGTCCAAAAAGATGCAATGGCTGGCTTCACGTGTCTCAGAGGAAGCATATTACCCTTCACCATCTCCTGTTGTGTGATAAGAGAGAGCTGGCTAGTAGCTGAGAATCAGCAAGCAACTAAAAAAGGGGAGAAAGGGATAACAATATAGTAAAGTTTATATGTGTCTCTTCAGGATGTTTTCTAAATATACAATGTTCTGAATAAGTACCTTTTTTTATGTATTGTACCCTGATTGTGAGTATGCATCAAAAGCAAGTCTGAATGTGTCATTACTGAAAAATGACAATTGAGACCATTGGTGTGAAGCGCAATGTATTGCAAGAAAGAATAAAAGAGATATGGCTTGAGAAGAAAAAGTGAGTGTCCCAAAAAAGAAAGGAGTGCTGGAGCGCTAGCTGTTCTTTTGTTGCATTTCCCAAGTCTAATCAAATAGTCAAATTTGTTTATTTCCCTGCTGTATAAAGTCACTACATCTGACATTTCCCCACTGCTGACTTCATGCCTGCCAGATACTTCTGATGTTTTTATTGTTTTCTGATTCTGTGTTAGCTTTGTTGATATCTTGCTGATTTTGTTTTGATTAATTTTCCCCTTTCTTCCCAGAGGAAAAAAATTAAAAACCAAATGTCCATCCATATATTTCGTTAGGAAATTGTAAACAGTACATTCTTTTTGGTATTTTGGGAATTATGGTACTTTTTTCCTGATATTGCTGACTGTTTCTATATGTAATTTGTGCATTTTATGTCTGTCTTGGTAGAGACTGAAGGAGCTTAAGCAAAGAGAATTTGCACGCAACGTCTCATCTAAGAGCTGGAAGGATGAAAGGAAGCAAGAGAAGGCACTGAAACGCCTCCATCAAATTGCCCTGCTCAAGCAGCAAAGGGATGGGTGAGACACACCATGTTTGCTATATACAATGGTTTTCAAGGAACAAAGCTTTAATTAAACATAAATGAACTTCAATTGGATATGCACTGTTTTTTTAACCTTTGACTACTGAGCCATCATTGCCATACATATTTCTGTAGAATACAGAAATACATTTTATTGTGTTTCTATAAATAATGTACAGTATATTATTATAAATGGTAGAAATAGTGCCTCTACTTTGACTGGTTTTAAAATATACTGTAGATATCTGATGAAGAATCCAGGAAATAATAGTACAGTACTTCAGTAGAGATGAATGTAGTAACAATTCAGTCTCATGTTCAAATGATAAAGGAGAATATAGAGGATAAAAATCTCCCCATCAGCCATGCAAGTAAATGCTTCTGAGTCTTATAGGTGAGATAGATATATGTATATAGTGTACCTTTAAACACATAAGGTTCTGTAATTGCTTTGTATATGTTCTTTGTTTGACAGTGACAAGGAAAAGAAGACAAAGTTAACAGTTGCAGCCCAAGACCAGCAGCAAGAGAAAAAAATAAGACTCAATGGCAGTGACAAATCAGGATCCAGGAACATCCTATGGCAAGATCAGAAACACAGCTCTCCTTCTCCAGACTTAACAACCAAAATCCCTCCATCTGTGCCAGTGCTTACAAATCAGTGTTCTCTTCGGGTTAAGTGTTCTTCACTGCTATCTCAGACCCCAAAAGGTCACGGGCATGCTAAGACAGGGATCTCATTCTGTTTCTCCAAACGGACTCACCTGAAGCTGGACTCCTGTGCATCAGTGTTCACTGATGGCATGGATGAAACTAGTGACCAGCAGGAAGTCCAGAGACAGCAGCAGAAGCTGGCTTTGCAGGGCTTCTTGTCCCAATCTCCTTCACCCACACGGGATAACCACCATGTCCCTCTGGATACAGTGCCACTGGACACTTCCCCACAGAGGGACCTACAAACAGATCAGGAAGGTAGTCTGGAGATGCAGGTGTTGTACTGCACCATAGAGCCACAGAGGCAAAGTTGTCCTGATATACATGGTCTAGACATTGGGAGACAACCAGACAGTTCAAAAGATAGGGCAGCAAATAATGGTCAAAAATTCAGACAAGAAAGGGCCTATGAGGGATTGATGGAAAAAAGCAGCCTGAAGAACCCAGGCCCTCCTGCTCACATAGATGAACATAACAATATGGGTCCTGGCCAACTCAGTGCACATCAGGACTCAAAACAAGACTTACAAAGAAGTGGCAAACAGGATGATTTAATGACTGAAAACTGTTTAGCTGATGGTGATCTAAGCAGCAAAACTTTCTTAAATGTGCTTGGAAAAGATGGGACTAACCTAAAATGGCCATGTGAGCTTGTGCAGTACACCTCAGATGAACCTCGTGTGTCCTACAGCTGCAATCCACTCTCCTTGAATTTCAAATGCACAGAAGGAAAAGAGAAAAGCACAGAGGCAGAGAAGACAGATGTGTGCACCATCTCAGATCAACCCAACGGAGTTGAGGAGAAGACCTCAAATGTTACAAAAGTTAACTTAGGCATTTTAAAACCAAAGAAACACAAACATCGGCGGAAAGGAAGAATTCGTATATGTAAAATAGATGCAGTTCGGAAAAACCACATGGCCTGTGCACTCAATGCCTTCTCCCAGTCACATGATGAAGGACAATTTGAATTCAGCAGAACGCCAGGCAGCAAACTGCACATCGAAGAGAATTGCACTGAGAAGAGGCACAAACTCCATAATAGAAAGAAATCACAGAATAAAACACCACAACTAAACCTGAAAAGTATCATTGTAAATGCTTTTTCTGCCCCCCAACGCCGAAGAAGGAAGCGTCAAAGGTTGCCTTCTGCGCTTCGGCTGGCAAAGCGCAAGGCTTTTTTGCATGCTTCCATACAGTCACAAGTTCGGAGTGGAAATAATTACCAGTGCTGTGGCAACTTCTGCCACTCTAATGCTAATGTGGATGCTAATATGACCCCACTCAAGTCCAGCTCATGGGGTGTCTTATCAGAATTGAGACCTGATGGGGAATGGCCTGCTTGCCAATGGGAAAGACATTGTAATTCTTCTGCATCAAATTCTTCTTATCCTCGGAGGAGAGGATATAGCCAGCCTTGCTCTTACATCAGAAAATCGAGTTACAGCTTCCCATGCTATGGTTACAGACACATGCCAGACAGCCCAGACAAAGATGCTGAACCCAGAGAGGAATACTGGGATTACAGAGACTCAGAACTCTACAAGGATAGGAATTACTATGGGGTTTGTGACAAACGCTGTATTATAAAGCAGAGATATGGCATAAGAAAGCATAAAAAACACCTCAGGGAGAACAGATATAGAGATCTCCGTAAGCCTGCCACAAAAAGAATTTGTTTTTATAGAGTTTATGAGGATGGTAATGATCCGCAAGACACAGAACGAGACTGGTGGTGCGAGAGATCAAGCCCTGGTCCGAGGAGGCATAAACGAAGAAACAGGTTCTGGTTAAGATCAGTGGTGAGTCATGAGAGGGGGAATAGGCAGTCCAGCCCTATGTTCAGGCATAGCTCTGCTTCCTCGAATGCCACTACCATTTCAGATATTGGTGGAGATTGCAGTTCATATATTAAGCAATCCTATTCTGGGCAGAGTGATTTAAAATGGCAAGCAGAGAGATCTGCCAGAACTAAGAATTCTCATTCAAGAGAACACACCCCAAGCGAAAAGAGTCCATCACCAACATCAACATCTATTGATAGATCAGAGGCAGTGCAATCAGACACCCAACCTGTTATTTCTGATTTCAGAGGAAAGCTGGAACCTGATGCACAAAAATCCAAATCCAGTGATTTGACAAAGCAGAGCACATCAACTGATAAAAAAGTGGCAAATAGCAGAATATGTACTCTTTCACTCCCCTTGATTGGCAAACTTCCCTCAATAAAGAAAGGAATGAGACAGGCAGGAATGCACAAAGACAAAGGTAACAGTAACAGTTGTGGTAGCGAACTAAAAACATGTCTAAATGATAAATCAAAACCTGAATGCCAAGCAGTATTTGAAACTGCACATATAGCCACACAAAATTCAAACTCATCACAAGCTTGTTCAGCTTTAACTAATCAGAGAACTGCAGAACCTTGTGCAAGCTCAGAAACACAGAAAGATAGGTCCATGTCTCATGAAAACTTAATCAGAGTTCTGGGGAAGACATCAGACAAAACCCCAAATAATCCGCCGAAGAGTTGCTCAATCCCTCCCTTAACAGAGAAACCTATAACATTCACTGAGGAAGAGATGGACAAGTACAGACTTCTTCAACTTCAGGCTCAGCAGCATATGCAGCAGAAAAATCTCCAAGAGCAACAGGACATGCCAAAAAGTTCATTTGTTACTCAAATGAACCAATTGCCTATTCCTGGTCCTGAGCTTTCAAATCAGACTGTCTCAGCTCCCTGCCTTTCATACACCATACATCAGCATGGGGCACTTTCAGCTTTCTCTTCCTTCATATCCTGTCCTTCAGCCTGCTTGGCATCCCGCAGTCCCCCATCTGCCCACCCTTCTCTCCATTCCACTCTCCCACAGCCCCACTTCACCCCTCTTCCATTTCCTGCTGTGTTCTATCAAGCTTCCCCAGTAATGCTGGCAACACACCCTCTCCATCTTATTTCAGCAGCACCCCTCCACCATGCACATCCTCACTCTCATATTGCTAGCCTAACACTTCACCCTCCACCACCAACCTCATTGCTCCCCTCTATGCTTACCCCAGCAGCCATGGTAGCTGGCCGGAGTCTGCAAATCCACCCTACACCACAGCCTCTGTTCCCTCATCAGGATCTTCAACACCACCCTGGTATGCCTCACTAGGTTTGGTGAAGAAATCAACAAATCTGAAAGGGAAATAAAAAAGTTAAAATGTGACAAAATAGAGGAAGTAAGGGGGTCTATCCTTGGTACTCGTAAGTGCTACTGGACGATGGTCTAGCACTTTTTGATGTTTGTTTTTTGACTTGAACAAGGGTTTCAATGTCTTGCTTGCCTTCTCATTTATTTTGTAATCTAATTGTTTGACTGTCTGTCTGTGATTTATGTTAATGGAAGTGCAGTTAAGCACTGGCCTCCCTCGAAAAGCTTACCCTCCCTAACTGTAATTCCTTCAGTTCAACTGATAGGGAAAATGTTTTTACCTGACTTAATCTGAGATGTAACTTTTGGGTAAATAACAATTTGGAAAAAAAAAAAGTTCCTTTCAACTAGTGCACTGCAAACATTATTTACATAAAGCAGGATTAAGGGGTTATTTTCATCTACATCTGAGCACCAGAGGAGACGTCAAAATGCCAAAACAAATATATATTTGGATATGTATGAGAATGAAAATGATGGATTTACACTGTATTGAAGTGTAAGCTGAAAGTGATTTGTTGTGTCTGAAAACCGAAGCATATTCCAATCTATCTTTCAATACAGTTAAGTAAGGTTAAAGACCGAATTAATAGACTATAAAACAGTGTTGTAATAATGCAATAATACAGTTTTCAATCTATTCAGATGTCTAAAGCCTTCAGTAGTATTTATGTACTGTAATTTCTAATGGAAAATACATTTAAAAATACATTTTAACAACATAAGGTGTGTACAACCTGCACTTGTCTGAATTATGTATGTTCCAGAGACTTTGTATTTACTCTTATTTTGTTAGAGCCAAACATTTTGTGACCTGTAAGATAAGACCATAATAAATTTAATGTAATTTAAA
>JAODIB010000011.1:23150628-23161200 GCA_027575605.1 Sciades troschelii | reverse complement strand
ACCCCAGTGGAGGCAAAAAGGTGGACTACCATCACAGTGCTGAGAAACTACAGGAGGTTATACATTGAGGAAACTTTCAAACATCAAAAAAAAAAAAAAGAAACTTAATTTCAGGAAGCTTGTTGGAGTGAGAAGTTAAATCTCTAGAATTAAAACTTATTGTTAAACTAATGCCAGACATCTTATTTACTTTATAGGGCATTTTATTTTATTTCGCTGTCCTTGTTGTGGATTTTGGGGACATTATTCCCTAGTTGTACTTTTGGATTTACAACTTGTATAGTTGTAAAATAAAGAACATGAACAGAGATTACGACTGATTATTCCCTGCAAACCCAGATAGCTACACTTTTCTAATACACGGTACTCTCTGTTGCTACAGTACCATCTGCGTTTACATGGACGTCTCCTGGCCAACTGCTCAGACGGTGGTTGGCTGTCATACCTGGCATTCCCTTAACTGAAATAAGCATAAATCTTTCACCTTGTGACAGTCATACTAATGACTTCATCCCATAATACTTCTGTAATACTGAGACAAAGAAAACAGGAGCACATAAATTCTATTCCAGTTATTATGAGTATCCTGACTCTCACTCGGACGACTGCATTTGCCTTTAGATGAAGCTGTTTATTGAGAGAGATGTTTTGGGACACTGTTCCTCATTAAACCACTCCAGTCTGTTTTAACAGCCTCCTCTTGCAGTCTGGATATCCTTAGCTTACCCTTTCCATCACTCTGGCAGAGAGCCAGAAAGAAATAACTTCCTGCCAACGTGTCACTGCTGGCTTCATCGGCTCTCTACCTCTTCCTCTCCTCCTTACTCCCCGTTACTCTCCTTCTCCATGAAAAAAGCTGGCAATTTTTTCCCTCTCCATTACGTACTCTAACGTGTTCGCAGAAACACAAGAGAAGTATTTTTCTCCGAAATAAAACAGAAGATGAGACGATTGACATTAATCTGGAATAATTCATTTGCGCAGTTGTTTTGACCTCTGCAATACTGATACTGCCTTGAAACGCCACCCGTTTCCCCTAATCTTACATGTTCTCAGCTGACCGAGTGTAGACACCCTCGCTTTGTCAGTAAATGGAGAATGTTAGGGGTTCATTAGAGTGAAATAAAATCCAGCACTGCATAGCTGACATTACACAAATGCATAATGCCAGCAAAAATATTTCAGCCAAAAATGGTCAAAAAAAAAAAGCCATTTTTGATCAAGACAGACAATATGGACAGAATTTTGACCCAAGAAGTTTAAATATGCGTACATGTACAAAATATCAAATCTGACACTTTACAAACAAATGTTAACGATAATTAGAAAGTGACTAAATAGATTATTTTGCTTTTTTTTTTTTTGTATTGTCCTGCTCCAGCTACTGCAGATGTGTTCAAGGACTTTGAGCAGTAGTAGAACAACATAGCATGCTGGCCATGTGGATATTACACAACTAACTTAAACAGGGCAGCGGTGGCTCAACGATAAAAGCTCTGAGTTACTGATTCGAAACTCAACTTGAGCAAGGCCCTTAAATCCTCTATGCTCCAGGGGTGCTGTGTCATGGCTGACCCTGTGCTCTGACCCCAAATCCTTAACAAGTTGGGACATGTGAAGAAGAGAAATCTCACTGTGCTGTAATGTACAGGTTACAAAGGATTATTCTGAAAATATACATAAAAATAAAATAAAAATCACTACGCATTACTGTAGAATCACCTAAAACTCCACCATGCAGCTGAGTGTGCGTGTGTTTTTTTTTTTTGCAGTGACACCAATGTCCTCCTATACGCTCCTTAAACCTGAAAATGTCGGAAATGCTTCCATTTGTCCTTTTTAAGCCTATTGTTTCTGGATAATTAAATCCGTTATGATTTTTTGAAAGGAAAATCCCAATTGTGGCACAGCACCATGAATGGCATCTCTCTGGTGACCTATAAACATTTTACGACTTTGCTGAAAGGGACGAGTTCCCTACATCCACGACAAACACATGACAGTTCAGTGTGGGCTCTCCCCCTGGTACAAGAGTCCCTCAAGTCCCCTCTTCGCTAAATTTATGAAAGATGACGAATAGAAATATGTACATCTGTGAAAACTGCCTTCCGGCTAGCGATAGGATTTTATGCAACTTGCACCATAAATATTGGGACATCTTCCATGATCATCTAGAAAGGCATTATACTCTAGTGGGACCCAGGTTTATTATGGATGGTGTGTCAAGTAAAGCTCAAAGACTAATGCAAGCGACAGGATTTGTATTATAAGCATAGCATACATATATGCATGCTCCCATTTCTTTTTTTGAAAAAGATGGATATAGCGCATCATGCTGCTTTACGTTTTATGACAGACGCAAAAGCAACATCACTGTAAATTGTATGAAATGGTTCAATGGACGTCATGGTTGCTCAGAAGGAAAAGTCATGTTCTGATATTCATAGTTGAAGCATTGATTAGTAAATTACCACTGTATATCACTCATTTATCGTCACGTCAAGCCTGTGCTTACAGCACAAGGCCATCAAATAAAATAATCTTGAACATCCCAACAACACGAACAGTATTGGGCAAAACTGCCTTTAGCTCATTTGCACCATATACCTGGAATGAACTTCAGAACATACTAAATCTTAAGTTATTACTCTCTCTCTCTCTCTCTCTCTCTCTCTCTATGTATTTAAAAACCTTTTAAAAACAACTATTACAGAACAATGTCATTGTTTCTAACCTAGCTTCTCTGGTTTCTTAACACATCTTAACTCTACCCTCCTCCATGGTTTTTCTTTATTCTCTGTTTTCTTTTAACTGAATGTTTTATTTTAGCGTGCGTCTTCTGTTATGGTCTTTGTATTTACTGTAACTTTTATTTGCCGCCTAGCTTGGCCAGGACTCCCTGGCAGAAGAGATATTGTATCTCAATGGGACCTTCGTGGAAAAATAAAGGCTAAATAAAATAAAAAATAAATACAGTTATTACAGTATAATAAAATCAGCCAAAAAAAATGGTTCATCATATTAGCTGTGCTCTCAGTCAAAGCTTAAGAAGCTCTCATGTAGTCCAGAGACCATACCATTTTAAGCCCCCCCCCATGCCTAATCCACCCTGTAAGGTACAGAAGCGTGAGGCTTCGACACTCCTAGTAAACCTGGTTAAAAGGTTGATTAAACCTGGGCAGTCAATTGGAGATATTAATTATGCATTCCAGCAGAAGATTGAGCATGATTCCAGAAATGGGTTTGGGGGCACTGAGGATGAAGAAGACTGACAGATTGGGGAGGGTGCCAGCATATTGTCTCCTGGCACCTCGGCACGGCCAGCCCTTTGCCAGACTTCATCATAAAGGTTACCGTCTGTTCTAGCTGCAGTTGGACTAGATCATGCCCCGATTCCTTTTTTCTCATTCATCTGTCTATCTCACTCTCTTACTCTTCATTGCTCACTCAGTCAGTCTCACAAGGTAATTGGCTCATTCCTTATGCCACCAAAATCACAGAAAGAGTGCAATTGAGATGTAATAAAAAGCTGATGGATAAAGAAGATAAAACCTGTGACTTCAGTACGGCAGTGTTGGGTAACAGCAATGATTAATAAGCCACGCTGTTGTAGTTACTATACAAAGCAATCAGGGAACTTGACCTAAAGTCTGTACTGGAACATTTAAAGAACACCAGGCATGACTAAAGCAGTGACCAACAATGAATCACTGAGTGATGACTAATTCTGCTGTTCGGTTGTTTAAAATCTTTTGTTTTCCAAACAATTTACTGTATATAGTCTTAAAATATCAGATCAGTAATAAAGATCCATGCTTGCCAAATCATCTGCTGTCGGAACATCTGTAGAAAAATCTGCAGATGCATCACACATCATTTACAAACAAATGGCTTTAGTAATATCCATGAACATTTAACATGCACGCCTAAGTCTTTAAGGAAAAGCTTACAGCTATGAACTTAAATATACATTACAGGGCAGCTAAAGCTTGCCAAGTACACTCAGTCGATGGCCTCTGACATTGCTGAGTGAAGAAAAACTGATTTCTAGCTTAACATGACTCAGAGGAAACACCATGGCTTGGTAAATGTTATGCATGATGGGAGAATTAGCAGTGTTCATGATAAAACCTTGATGAAATAAATAAGTTGAAGGAACACTTAGTCCTGTGATAACTTCTATGATCTTATATGATGGCTGAACACCCCTCATCTTCTTTTTCTCTTAGAAGACAATGAGAACTCCAAGTCAGATGGGAAAGGAAATCAGTCTTCTGAGAACAGTGAAGAGCCAGAGTCAGACAGTAAGAAGCCCACCAGACACTCTGAGCAAGAGATGAGGCATCAGGAGGAGGATAGCTCGAGTAATGCAGAGAGCCAGGAGAGTGAAGACAGCTTGGAACCCTCTGATTGTGAGGCTGAGCACAAGGAGAGCCGCTTGGCTCATCTCAGTGGTCTGCCCATTAAAGTGGAGCACTATGGTGATGGAGAGGGGGCAGAGCTTCACAATTCGCTCTCATCCTCCTCTGAAGAAGAGGATGAAGATGAGGAGGAAGAGGAAGACAATGATGAGATTATGAAGGACTACAACAGTGAAGGGGAACTGAGCGGACCACTGACAAGTAAACGCCAGAAGAGAAAGAAAAGGAGGAAAAAGCAGAAATGGGAGGGCGATCGTCAGCGTCTGCGACTTTCGCCCCCAGAGGATGTCACGGCGAGTCCAGGAAGTCTGGAGCCAGCACTGGGAGAGCAGCCTCCACTACTGCCACCTCCATCACCTGCCACTGCCTCAGTGCTCAAGATCAAAACAGAGATGGCCGAGCCTATCAACTTTGACAATGACAGCAGTATCTGGAACTTCCCGCCTAACCGGGAGATCTCACGCAACGAGTCACCTTTCAGCATGACCAAGCCTCCTAGTGCCCATGAAGCCTTCCCCGCTGCCATCCCCGACTCAGTCCTCACTCCACCTGGCACTGAAGGAGGGGCAGGCATCAGGAAGCCCAACTTCACCAACAGCAGCAGTAGTAGCAGTAACAGTGCCCCCACCTCAGCCGGCCTGGCACCCCCACTGTCTAACTCCTCAACTTCTGACCCCCTATCACCTCCACTTTCAGCCTCACCACGTGATAAGCAGCAGGGCACACCCACCTCCCAGAATTCCCTGTTGTACAGCGGCGACCTGGAGGCCCTACAGCGGCTACAGACGGGCAACGTGGTGCTCCCCCTGGTGCAGCGTGTTGCAGGCACACTGGCTGCAACCAGCACAGCAGCGGCACCACGTGTCTACACGGCAGGCACCATTCGCTACGCACCCGCTGATGTCACGCTGGCTGTGCAGGGCAACCTGCTACCCAGTGGCCATGCTGCAGTCAACTTTGTGGACATGAATGGGCCTGGCTTTGGTATTGATGCCAAAACACCTATGGAAATGCTCTACCACCATGTGCACCGGCTCAACATGTCGGGTCCATTTGGTGGTGCAGGCACTGGAGCCAGTCTCGCACAGATGCCCACTGCCAATGTCTTCACCACAGCGGAGGGACTCTTCTCTACACTTCCCTTCCCCGTCTACAGCAATGGCATCCACACAACACAGACTCTCGAGCGCAAAGAGGATTGAAGCAAAACACTGAGACCATATTACTGTGTTCAATATAAATCAAGTGACTCTTTCGAGGCCTATGACTGTGTTTCAAGTTGGGGGTGGGAATTAATTGTTCTAGCACTTTGAATTTCAAGCAGTTAAGCTTGTGTAATTGAAAAAAAAGGTTTCTCTTCCTGTGTCTTTCCCCATTTCTTTTCTCTTCTTCCTCTTCCTTCCTCCCTTCTCTAGAGCCAATGACATTTTCTTTCAACAAACTAAACAGGCTCATCTCTAATTCAGACTTTCTTTGAGCCACAGAGAACTCACCACTCAGGTGTGTGGGTTCTCCATGGTGAAATAAAATGCTTTTTTGACTTCATTACAGTGCATCCTTATTAGGATGTCTTGTGTATTTAAAGGCAATTCACAAAGGAGATAAAAAGAAACTGTTCGTTTTTTATCCATATCTTGATGTGATCAAGGTTGACACTGACAAAAGGATGTTACCCTGTTTGACATAGTTGAAAGGGTTTTATGGTTCTTTCTTAACGAGGGAATAGTATTTTAGAAATAATGCTTTTCTTCGTTTTTTATAGCTCAGATTTAACTTACAAATCATGCATTTTAAAAGCAATTTTAGCCGGGTATTGACCTGATCCGAATGTTACTACAAACTCCCAGGACTTTGGAACAGGTCAGTGTGAGATTCCTCCAGTTCCATCTTCCTTTTGCAGATCCATGGTGCTATCATCAACTAACCCTCACTCAGCTGGCTGACGTAGGTATTGTTTCAGAGCTCAACAAATGATGGCTTGAGAGATTTTCTACTGAAAACTCAAACCACTAACAGACAAGTTCATTTTTCTTGTGTTTATCCCCTGCAGAGAGTGGAGAAGGGTTTGGCTGTGGCTCAATCTGATTGAGTCAGAAAAGGGATTTGGACCAGGCTGTGAATCATTTCTTACCCCTCAGTGTAACTGAGGCTAATTTTTACAGCATAAACTTGAAGATGAATGTGAAACTCTTAACAGGCTTCTCTCAGTTTTTTTTTTTTTACTCTCCCTTCTCATATTTGAAGCCGAGTAGCTTTTCCCATTAGTCTCCCAAAATCAGTTTCCCTCCACTCCTTCATGAACTCTGAAAACCACATATCAACAAGATTGTAATAAGGACATGCATTTTCAATCAAGAATTGTGTTTCGAGAAATCACATTCCTAATTTTTTTCACTATTGCCAAAAAAAAATTACCGTCACAGTTTGGTGTCAAGACACTGTGAATTTGTTTGGAAAAAAAAGAAAGTAATAAAAAGGAAGAAAACTGTCGCTTCATCTTTTGGCAGCCATCCATCACGTCATCTATTACCAAGCGTGATAAGCGTAAACGTGTACAATGTGTAAGTGTCATTGGCTGTCAGTCCTCATAGCGATTTCAGTGTGTGTTACTATATGCAGTATATACCGAGCTGATGTAGCTGTTTCGTCCTTTGTCCTCTCTGTGCTAGTGTGGGCTTGGACAGGGGAAACCCTTGTTCTCCCTCTCCTTCCCCTCTACAGTCTTAGTGAACCAGTGGAGGTTAGTGGATTTTGTGTGGTGGCCTTCCAATGTAGTGTCACCTTTTTGCTGCTTCTTTTCTGTCTGTATTACTTTTCTGTTCCTGCTATTGCTTTGCTGTCGTGTAGTCTACAGACCTCTCTCTTCCTCTCAGAGATAAAAGACTCTTAACTAGCTCAAAGGTTTAAGGAGCCATTTTTTTGCCACTGGGGTATTCTGGGATTGCGGTCTCCACCTCAAAACTGATAAGGAAAAAAGTAGCATTTAGATGTAACGTCTGGAACCTCAAAGGCCTAAGTTGTGAAACATTCCCAGAGTCCCTTGTGCTTCTCATGTGCATTGGGTGTATTTCATTGGTTTCCACCAACCAGTTGACTTCAAGGACCCTGCAACTCACAGGAAGTTAAAAAAAAATGACAGTATTTCAGGACAATAAACAATTTTAAGGATTTCTAATGAGAAAAGAAAAAAAATCACACTATAAAATCTATTTTTATAGGTGTTTTGGAAATGCATGTTTACCAAGTTGATTGTTTGGTTTACCTGATTTCGTTTGGTCCAGCAGCTTTGCCAGCGTTTAGTGTTTTTTAGTCTGTCCAACAAGGCAAAGGGAGAGCCTTTTCGTCTTTTTACTGAATCAGGCTGCTCCCCTACATCAGGAAACTCGTCTCTGTGGTTTCTGTGAAAATATGTTGTTACTCAAACCCAGGTTATGATATTAATGTTTTTAAAAACCGATAGCTGCTGTCGGGGCCGTTGCAGGAGAGCTTTGCGTCACCACTGGAGCTTAGCATCTTAGATCCTAGAGTCTTAGCTTTTTTACATTACAAAAAATTGTGCTGTACAGAGGGTGGCTCAAAAAAAAAAAAAACACTGTGGACCAGGAAATACACCCACATGTTACAAACAGAACAGCTGACTGAGCTGTCTCAGTGTTTCTGTGTTGTGTCAAAATGATTGCTGGTGATTTAATCTTAAACTAATCTCAGCTGCTGTCAGATAAATAGTGTTTAAAAATTACAATATGATAAATCACTTCATTACCTGTGAAAACTGTGTCTGTGTTTTTAACTATTTCTTGTACAATTATACAGATTCTTTTATGAGGAACTTGGTGCCAAGTAGATGAATACGGGAGAAAGGGATTCTCTTAGTATCAATGTTAACAGTGTTATAAATTCTAAATACAAACAAATTAAAATATTAAAAAGAGAAAACTATGGTACTTTATTTTATTTTTGTTTTGTTTTTGTTTGTTTGGTTTTTTTTTTGAAAAAAAAAAAGAAACAACTAACTAAAGCTAACTGAGTGCCTGGCTTGTCTTTTTTTATGGAAAAACATCTTTTTTCATTTACCATAAATAATGCTGCAATTCAAAAATGTACATACTTCATTTTACAACAGGGTTCTTTTATACTTTTGTAGGGTCTCATCAGTTTAAGCAAACATGTCATACATGGTTGTCTTTCTGTAACGGTTTTTTACCATCTTACAGGTGCCATATTCATAATAAACTTCTCTCAGATTTGTTACTATCTGGCATCATTTCTTTCTCATTCAGTTCATCCTTAGTGAATATCACACATCACTGACTTTCCTCCTTGTTTATTTCTTTGTTTTGTTTTTTTTGTTTGGGGTTTTTTTTTTTTTTTTTTACATTTCCAGATATCTGGCCAATACGTCATTTGTTCATGTCATAGAAGGATTCACAACTCACAGGGGAACTGATGAGATCACAGGTCTCGTTCTCATCCTGACGTGTCCATAAACTGCACCGAAGTGTGTTTCTGCAGCTCAGTGCTCACTTTTACTCTCCAGGGCTGTGGCAATGCAGTGCACTCAGATACCTAGTTGTTAAATAAGCACTCATGGGTATATGTGATGCTTTATCGTACCTCACAACATCATTCAATTTGGGTTTTTAATTAGCAGGTAATCAAAACTGTGCTGCCCGTTCTGCCATACTGATCTCACTGTAATTATAACAGCAAAAAGCTGAATAAATTGGGAAAACGTTCATTTTAATAGTGTTTTATTTTATAATTTATTTAGAACTATTTTTATTTTGAACAATAACTGTTGCTTTACTAGTTGATACCTGGAACAGGACAACACTACTCTGTTACCATGCTTTGAACAAAGTGTTACACCTTTCAAAGCTGCAAAGCCAGTTACTTTCTCTCAGTTTCTCTTTTTCTGCCTCTCACCCTCCTCCTCCGACTCTCCATCATCTCGTTCCACCTCCATCCGCGTTTCCCTGAACTCCATCCCCCCACTGCCGCCTGACTCGAGGCTCTGAGAGGAGGTCACAGGCAAAGCCCAGCAAAAAACTCCAGCCAACTTTAAATATTTCACGTAATTTTAAATGAAGGCCATGAATGATAGATCACAAGAGAGAGAGGCAGCGAAAAATAAGCTTAGACCTGAAACCTCTCTAATGACCACAAGCTGTCCATCTCCTCATCCTGTCTTTATTGGGAATCAGATTGTTGGATCTTTGCTCATATACCTGCAACCTGAACAGTACCTTGAGAGCTCTTACACAGAAACAATTGTTATCTTACAATTACCACACCTTTACACATTTTATACATTCCTATGTACATGTAATGAAATCATGTAAAGCAACAGTAAACTGTGCGGAGAAGTAAACTGTAATACACTATAGCAAAACAGCATTTACTATGATTCTCATTTTCCTTTTAAACTGAATCATTTCTCGTAGGTACATTGCTCTACAGTTTTATAAGGAAATTGACTGGTACATTGTTTTAAGCATCTTTAATAATCTGCCACAGCACACTCTGGCTCTCCAGTGCCTAGACAGCCTCAATCAAGTTTTTTTAATAGGAACAGTGGCCTTTTAAGTAATTTGACACTTTCTTTAATGAAATACACAAATTTCTCTGTGGTATATACTTTTTTTTTTTTAGAAAGCTTGGAAAGCCCGAATTTGCTGCCCTTTATTTAAAGATTTTAACTAGTGAATCCTTGCACACATGGAAATTTTTGAATATAAGGCAAGTTTATAAGCACAAAATCACAGGCAGCTGTTGCAGTTTTATCCCTAATACTATGTTTAATATATTTTAAAAATACATTGGGAAATGATGTTTAGGGCACATTACCAACTAACAGTATTCTGCTTAAGAATATACAGTATGTTGCGTTTTACACGTTGCATCATAGAAAGAATAAGAAAAATATTTCTTTTTGATATGGAATATTATATTACTAGTCTCCTAACTGTTCACATAAAATAGTAAACCCTGTTAGGGCTGTGATAAAATGCACTTACACACCATGAGCATATAAGTACTCCTAAACTCTTTACAGATGAATACAATCAGGTTTATCAAATGTTTCAAAAGAGGACATAATAACAGACAAATTTGTTTTTTAAAACAATAGTAGATAATGATTCTTAGGGTT
>JAODIB010000011.1:11757925-11768026 GCA_027575605.1 Sciades troschelii | reverse complement strand
TGAAGCCGGATGGTTTCAGAATGATTACCTGAAATCCTCAGGATGAGCGGGGCAGTGAGGTGGATGATGGTGGTCAAGCCAGTGCCACTGAGTGTCAGGATGGTGAGAGGAATGTCGAGAGCGAGTAGCGAGATTCCCAGACGCTTGGTGGTGGCAGAGCAGATCAGGTTCCTGTCCGCCCCTGAGTCGACGAGGGCTTGGAGGTGGTGATGCTGGTTGTCAAGGATGATGATGACAGGGAGTAATGGTTGATCAGCGGGGGGCTGGTTTTGAGCATTGCCCACCAGGGCCCCTCGATTCACTGGTGGGCTTGTCCTTTTAATGGGCAGGCTCAGCAGATGTGTCCCAGCTGACCGCAGTAGAAGCAGGCCCCTGTGCTTTTCTGGTGCTGTCATTCTTCAGCTGACACCCAAACCCGGTCTACCTGCATGTGTTCGACGGACGAGGCGCGAGATGGAGAGGAAGTGAAGCTGGGGCGAGTCTTCTGTCTCCTCCATTGCTGGATACGGGCCTCAATACAATTGTCGAGGTCCATGAGGCTGGAGAGGTCCGACAGCAGATCCCACAATACCAACTCGTCCTTAATGGCGTCGGACAAGCCATGCAGGAACGCGTTGACCTGGGCGGTCTCGTTCCAACCGCACGATGCCGCCAACATCCGGAACTCAATGGTGTAATCTGAGGTAGACTGGGACCCCTGCCGCAGCTCCATGAGTTCTCTAGCTGCCTCCCGGCTGGACAAAGTGAGGTTGAAAGTTCGCCTCATCTCCTCAGAGAAATCTTTGAAGTTGGAGGAGAAATGTGTATCAGCATCCCAGACCATTGTTCCCCACTCCCTGGCCTTGCCAGTGAGGAGTGTGATGGTATATGTTACCCGGGAGCGTTCTGTAGGGAAGGCCAGAGGTTGCAGCTCTAGGATTAATGAGCATTGAGACAAGAAAGATCTGCAAGTACCTGGTTCTCCATTGTAGGGTTGAGGTGCTGGGAGTCTTGGCTCGTGGAGAAAGGCAGTGGCAGGAGCTGGAGTCGGAGACGGCTGGGCAGGGGTAGGCACGGCTTGATAATGCTGCATCTGCGTGGTGAGGAGGTTGAGTGAGTTGGACAGGGTGGTGAGGGTCTGATTGACTTGTCGTAGGTCTTATTGATGGGTCCCAAGGAGAATCCCTTGTTGTTGGATGGCCATTCTCATATGGGTGAATTCTGCTGGATCCATGTTGGCCAGAATGTACTGTTAGGGTTTCTGGAGGTGTGATGAATTAGAACCCAAAAGCAGAACACGCGCACAGACAGTAATCCAAGAAGCATAGTAGGTTTAATCCAGAAAGAGGCGTGGCAAAAATGTAAACAAACTTGATGAAGAAAACAATAACGGAAATAGTCCAGGTAGAAACAAAACGTGAAACTTGACTTGAAAAAATGAGGCAGGCAAAGACGTGAAAAAACACTTGGAGGAAAAAACATGAAAACTCTTGAGGCAAAAAAATGGCTAGAGTCTACATATGAGATGTTCTGCACTGTTTGTGGCTGAGAATGGCGTTTAAAAAGGTAGCAGTGGTAATCGGGAAGTGAATGCAGGTGAGCGCTCGCTGAACAGGGAAGCAGGTAGGATGGAATTCCCGTCCTGGATTCGGATCGGAGCTGACATAGAAGATCCACAAACTCAGGAGCGGATGTCCAGGGCGGAGCGTAACGTAATGTACCATTACGAACTACACAACGAACTACATGCTGGTTTGGACATTTCAATGAATTTGGAAAAATCAAAGGATTATGTTCAGTAAAGACAGTCAATGGTACACCAGAATTAATGTACATAGCAAAATGTTGTAAAGCCCATATTAATGCTAGAGCTTCCTTTTCCACTACCGAATAATGAAGCTGATATGTGCAAAATTTCTTTGAAAAGAAACAAACAAGATGGTTAACTCCACGATCATCAGCTTGAATCAAAACAGCACCAGCTCTGACATTACTCCATCAACCTGTAATGAAAAAGGTTTATCAAAATGCAGAGCGGCCAAAACAGGAGCAGAACAAAGTATGGACTTCACATTTTCAAATGCCATCTGACAGTTTGGTGTCCACATATACTTTTCTCCATCCCAAGTTTGGTTAAGGGAGCTATGACAGTCGAAAAGTTTCTGCAGAAACATTGATAATACCCCACTAAACCTAAAAATCTCTGCAGATCTTTCTTTGTAGTAGGAGGTGGGTACTGCTGAATAGCCAAGATTTTCGCATAAACAGGACACACCTTACCATTGCTGACAACTTTCCTGAGGTAAAGTTTTTTCCGAGTGCCCCAGGCAAACTCACACTGCTTTTTTCTCGATGGTGTGTCACCAAACAGACCAGGGTATTTATTAATAAGCTGTATCAGCTCAGCCCACTGAGATGTTAGTAGATATACTGGTAAACTCTCCAGCTACACAAAACATTCTGAATTTTTCAATCACCCCCTTAAAATGCCATCAGTAGGTGAGACGAGTTCATCCCCTATTTCTTTACATAGGCCACAATCAAGTGCTGGAGCAGAAGTTAAAACTGGCTTGTGTCAGAAAACCTGCTAAAGACACACAAACTACAAACATAGACACTCATGTGGTTGAACTCATCACCAGTGGGGATGAGTTGTCGTACAGGATGGAGGTGGAGGACCTGACAAGGTGGTCTGGGGACAACAACCTCATCCTCAACATCCAGAAGACCAAGGAGATGGTTGTGGATTTCCACAGGACTGTCACCACCCCCCTCCTCTCTACATTGATGGAGCAGCTGTGGAGATGGTTCCCTCTGTCAGGTACCTTGGAGTACACCTGACCAACAAGCTCACCTGGCTCACCAACACCACGGCCGTCATAAAGAAAGCCCACCAGCGCCTCTACTTCCTGAGGAAACTGAAGAGGGCAGGACTGGGGGCTGATGTCCTCAGGTCCTTTTACAGCTGTGTGGTGGAGAGCATCCTGACCTCCTGCCTCATGGTGTGGTATGCTGGCTGTACTGTGACTGAGAAGGAGGAGCTGCAGAGGGTGGTCAAGTCTGCACAGAGGACCATTGGGTGCAGCTTACCACCCATCAGTGACATCTACACCACCAGATGTAGAGAAAGCGCCACCTGCATCTTCTGTGACCCCACCCACCCTGCACACAGACTTTTCACTCCCCTGCACTCTGGAAGGAAGCTGCGCTGCATCCGGGCAAAAACATCTAGACTGAAAAACAGCTTCTACCTGGATGCAGTCAGACTGCTGAACTGCTCCACCCCCATATACTGAACACTACGCCCCTTACCAACATGCCTTAATACTGTAAACTGTTGCTACTCATGGTTTTGCTGCTGTACTTTTACACTGTTGCACTGAACACCTTTAAGCTGTTGCCACTGCAGTACATTGTGCAATATTTTACTGTCCTTTGAATTTTAATGTTATCCTAGATAGCTTTTATTTTAGTTTATTCTATTTTTAAATCCAACCGTAGTTTATTCTATTTGTTATTTAACTATTTTACTTTAGTTAATTTAGTTACTTATTCATGCTACACACACCAAGACCTGGCTAACTGCATTTAGTTCTGATCATGTCACATGGTTGAATGACAATAAATCTGAGTGAGTCTGATGAGGCAGGAAATTAACTTCTGTCCTCTTTGGTCTTTTGATGTTAGTGTGGGGAGCTTGTTTATCTGGGTTCTTTCTATTCCTCTTCCCAGAATTTACAGCTACCTCATGAAACCTGCATGACTCCATCTTAAACTTCAACCTATTTTTCCAACCATACCATCTTGTCCAAGTGTCAGAGTGCAGGCACTTACTGATGTAATTGCAGAAAGAAGTGACAAACAAACAATGCAGAGCCAAATCGGTAAGAAAACTGAAATTGTAGGCAGTAGGCAGGTGAGGGTCAGTCAATTGGCAAAACCAGAAAGAAGAAATGTGAGAAGGATAACAAGAGTCAAAATAATGAGAGATCAGGCAGATAATACAAAGGCTCGGTATGGACTGGGAAAGCAGAACGATACTTTGCACTGAGGCAGAGTTAAAGAGGGGCTTAAGTAATGTGGTGGTAATTCATCTAATGACAGACAGCTGAGTTCAGTACTCTGGGGACAGGGGGCATTGTGAATCTTTGTCATTATGGTCTTCAGCAGCCATGTTTGTAGTTTGGTTAGCACTGTTGGTTTCAGTGCTCCTATTGACAGAACCCCTCCTCAAGGAGCCCCCTCTGGGAGCTATACCTTTCTTGGGGTGCTCTCTGCCCCTAGGTACTGGTTTGTCAGGATTTTGAGTGTGGAACTCCTGTTTCAACAGGGGATTGAGGACATCCTTCGTACATGCCCAGCTTCTCTCTTCAGGCCCATAGCCTTCCCATTCTACCAGATACTCAATTGGACCTCTTCTGTGTCTGGAGTTGAGAAGTTGATTTATCTGGTAGATGGGTTCTCCCTTCAAGCTCAGTGGTTGTGGCTCCTGAATGAGAGGATTCTTGACTAGTGGGCCCGGGAGGGCCGGCTTGAGACAGGAAACATGAAATGTTGGCGATATCCAACTCTACAGGGGGAGTTCTAACCTGTAGGAAACTTCGTTGATTAATCTCAGGACATTAACCCTTGTGTGGTGTTTGTATTTTTGTTACTCAGCCAGTGTTTGTGGGTCTGGTGGCCCCGCTGCATTTTGGTGCTTTAAATTCAACACAATCAAGCAATTTTACATTAAATACTTAACAGATGTTTACTTCACTCCAATTACAAGCAACATAAACAGCATACATGGTTAATATTTGCCCTTTACCTTTGTTAGATTACATTTATTTAAAAAAAAGTGCTACTCGTTTTTTTTTGTTTGTTTGTTTTTTAATAAAATGTAATTTTACAAAAAGAAAATCAATTGCAGTCAAGATATGAGCGGAAAAAAATAGATGTTTACCTTCAAATTTACAAATGAAGCAAGGTTTTTCATAACAACTGATTTTTATTTCTTTGAATTTCATTAGAAATTTAACCCATTCAGTTCAGTTTACACAACACAAGCTGAACACATACAGTAACCATGTCAGTCTATACAACACATCATCCCCATGCTCGTCTTCGTTTTGGGACCGGCTGATGCTCCATCTCATCCTCTTTTTCAAAGTCACTGTCAGACTCTGAATTTTCAGAAATGTGATCCTCACGTTCTGAAACGTCTTCCTCTACATCGTCATCAAAAGCTTCTCTCTCTTCCAAAATCATTTGCAAGGCCATCTTGATCAGTTGTGATAAGGAGCCACACTGGAAAAGCTCTATTTATTGTGTCTCGCCCCCAGTTTACAGGAACCGCTGTCTTGGTTCCCGCAAGACAGAGGGTAAAATGTGCAGGAATGTGAGAGCAGACAGGTGTTGGTGCTTGAATGACAGGGGCAGAAATACAAAACTCACACTCTCAGCAGGCCCAGACAGGAGGAGGACAGAGTGAAAGTACACATTTTTATTAGCCCCGGGTCCAGTGGACCCAAACATCCTGTATGTAATATAAATGTGTGTGGTCATCAAAAATGTGTTCTGATATATGTTCTTCATAGAAAATGAGCCAAGGCCAACGAGTCTGAGTTTGAAAAAAATAATCATATCATTGTTCCTTTGATAAAAAATGAAAAAGGGTCCCACAGACCCAAACACCATACAAGGGTTAATTTACGACTGGCTCTCTCAACTGTGACTTCTGACTGACAATATACAAGCTATTTTATTTTACCTGACGAAATAAGCAGATCAAGAACATCCCACACGCCATGATTAGCTGTTCAGCTGATTGAAAAGGTTATTGGATAGGATTTATCTGAGGATTAATGTGAAAAACAATTGTCTTCTTCATGACAAGTCATTTTCTGTTCAGTGTTGGAGTCCATTTTGTCTGTTACTGGTACAGACACAAAATTGCATTACCTGCATAGAGAAGTCAGTCATCAACCATGGGGAGGTAGGGAGAGGAATAATGCTTGAAAAATTAATGCGTATTATTAAAACACACTTCATGTCTTAAAGTAATGATAGATGCCATTTCTCTTTACTTAGGTGAGCAGTTCTGGACATATGGATTACTACAGCTGTGGTATCGGGCTGGCCATCCATCCATTATCTCTCGCCGCTTATCCTGTCCTACAGGGTCGCAGGCAAGCTGGAGCCTATCCCAGCTGACCATGGGCGAGAGGCGGGGTACACCCTGGACAAGTCGCCAGGTCATCACAGGGCTGGTACAGTGTACCTGTATCACACTATTATCATACTTCTGATTTCCATGAGCACTACATTCCTTATTTGCATTCCTATAGTTATATATTACAGCTACATTCCTGCAGTTCTTATTTAGAAAGAATTATTACTTGGAGGTCAACATTGAATGTGATAATCCATATCCACGCCTCAGAGGAGGAATCAGTAATATCACATTAGCACAGAGATGAAACTGAATTATAGATCTCCAATGGTGAAGGGGCAGAGTTTAATAGCTTAGGAGGTTCAATCAATGCCTATAAACAAGCATATAAAGTTCCAGGAGAGAGAGAGACAGAGAGAGAGAGAGAGAGAGAGAGACAGCACACACACTGAGAGGTGAAATGAGAATTTAGTTTCATAATCACACCAGGCTGTAATGTGGGTTTAATTTGTATTTATATTGGGCTATATTTAGTCAAATATCATCTTTAAATATTTTTTGGTTGATTAATAGAAAGCGAGACAAAAGAAATGTGAAATGGTTCTGTTCATATCTGGCTGATATTTTCTACCTTAAATCTTATAGCTAGCCATAACCTGTGGGAACGTTTTCTCGCTAGGTAAAGTGACCTTTGAGAACAAACTTTCCAGGAATTTATAAAAGAAAAAAAATAATGTTGAAAGTTTCATACATTCCACCTAGCTATACCTCTAACCGATTTTACTAGTGTTAACAATCTGTGCCTGAGGTATGTTTCTGGATGATGCTAACTTTCCTTAGCTAGCTAACATTACCACACAAGCTTATTGCTAGCTATTGACTAATATCAGCCTCATAGTATGTTGTAACCTTTATTACCTCCACCAGATGTGTTGGAGGAGGTTATGTTTTCACCTCTGTTTGTTTGTTTGTTTGTTTGTCTGTTTCCAGTGTAACTCAAAAAGTAGTGAACTGATTTTGATGAAATTTTGAGGAAAGGAGGGCCATGGTCCAAGAAACAATTGATTAGATTTTGATGCTCATCCAAATATGTGGCTTAGTGGAGGTATGGACTCTACCGCGTGCCCTTCTCGTTGTTTGCTAGTAATACCTCCTGTGGTAATGTTTTTAGCTTTAGTACTCACAGCTTTCATTACTCTCATTGTTTGCTAATAGCTTGTATGACTTATGTTAGCTAACTTATTCAGCTTTACTTTTTATAGCAAATCATGTTTGTAAGTTTGGCTAAGCTTATTGACAACAATTGTTTGGCTAAGATTTCAGCTGTGTTGTTCTCTCAGCATTGCTCAAACGTCTCACTGGTTCACTGTGTTGTGTTTAAAATGTAAATAGAAAGCAATTTTCTCATTAGCATGTTGTATTATGAGTAGAGTTATATAACATATTTAGTTTCATTTTGGCACAAAAGAGCTCCAGTCTCTGAAATGATCATCTGTCATGTGCTAACCACTACACCACCTCTGTAACCACTTACTGATTTTAAAATGAAGATTGTATTGCCATATTTTTTATACTGAATTTCAACCCAAATAAACATTCATACACATACAGTACTTATTGTCATGATTGATCATTGCTATCATGAGCAGGTACTCATACTCTAATATTAGCAACTTAGGTAAATGTAACCTAGACCTTATCTAATGTAGAAAGTCTCTGGGTCTTATTGTGGAATTTTATACCCTGTTTTCTCAGAGTTATGACTGCGAGTTGGTCTAGTGGTTAGCGTGTCCGCCTCTCGACTGGAAGATTGTGAGTTCTACTTGCAGTTGGGTCATACCAAAGACCATCATAAAATGGTACCTACTACCGTCTGGCAAGGCACGCTGCAATACGAGTAGGGAAGTCAAACTCTTGCAGTTACCAGAGGACTAGCCTCCCACTGTAACCTTAGCTGTATCGGCAAGAGGCCGAGGGCTATTGCTCACAGAGATTGGCGCCACACCCATACACCTTAAAGAGTTGGTTAGTACTGGGACAGGAAACTGCCTGGGAAGACCAGCTTCTGGCGTGAGAAGGACTTTCACTTTGACTTCTCATAGTTATACTGCATGTAATCTAGAACAGCTGTCAAAGAGCAAAGATGGCTCAGACACTATTACATCAATGGTAGCTAATATTAAAGTGTAGAAAAAAATTGTGTATTCTACACATGGTAATGTTATCTAACTGTAGTTCGTCCACATACATTGTTAGTGTGAGTGTGTGTGTCTGATGACTGTAAGGTCAAAGGGTGATACAACCATACGCACTAATGGAGCAACATGTAATTAGTAAGAGTGCTTTCTAATCTCTCTCTCTCTCTCCTATTTTACACACACAAAAAAACAGACAGCAGATGTCAGAAAGGTCGTTTTTGTTTTCTCGTGCCTTCACTACACACACCTCATTGCAGCAGTCTATTGTCATTAATTTGCTGTTGGGGGAGGTTCGTGCCCCTCCTATCCCACCCTTAGCCATCACTTAGTAAAACACACACACATACCTGTGTATCACTGAATCTGTATATCATTCAATTCTACATTTAAAACAATGACTATGAAAAGTATGTAAAATGATCTAATGAGATTCCTCATGATTCATGCTGTATGTTTGTTTGCTTTTTTAGTGATACAATGCCATGTTTAGCTTATAGCTGTACATTATATGGATAGAATCACAAAAAATGACATTTGCAATATAAACATGATTAGTTAGTGACAACAATAATAATAATAATAATAATAATAATAATTTTACAGCACACCATCACAATTTGCTGCAAGTTGAATCAAACAACAAAACACCACTTCTAGTCAGAAACACTGTAATAAATTACGACACTTTAAATCATAATAAAAACCACAAGAGGAAATTATAATGTTAAATATAAGCTACTTACATGTGTATTAAATAGAATAGAACAGGATGAAATACAGAAAGACTGAACGTTGATTAACAGGAGGGTAATAGAGCTGAACAGGCCTTGGTTCTGGAAGTTTCTCTTACTGAAGGACACAACTGTATTATAAATGTATTTTACAGTTGAATGAGCTATTGAGCCCATGATACTCTTGTTGAATTTCTCAAGTGTTCATACTATTAAAGATTAGCAATGCTTAATTTAATACTTAAGTATTTAGTAATTTTTGTGTATGGTATGTAGTCAATTTGATTGTTTGATGTCCCTTTTTTTTAGCCCAATTTATTCATTCATTCATTCATTCATTCATTCATCTTCAGTAGCCACTTTGTCCTGGTCAGAGAGTCAAGGTGGAGTCTATCCCGGGATTGTGGACAGTGAGGACGGACAAGGCACCATACACACACATTCACAGCTAGTGAAACTGAAGAACCTGGAGGAAACTCATGCTGACATGGGAAGAACATGTGAAACCCCACACAGGCAGCAGCATAGGCTCGGGACTGGCAATGTTCATGCTGCCACCTATTTTAGACTAATTCACCAACTAATTCATTAACTTAACTAGTGGCTTAGCAAAATGATGTCATGTTAATGGTGCTTCTGGAAACAAGGCTGTCAAAAAAGTGAATGGTCCTGTCCAGTGCAATTTTGGAAGGTACTAGGTACTCCTTGCTATGTATTTCAGAAGGATTTTGCCACTAAACACAATATTTAAAAACTATACTTTGTAGCATAAAGGCTAATTAAACAGTCTTGTCACTCATAATGAGGTTATACTTCATCATCAAAACTCTAATTGATTACAGCCATCACCAATGCCATATTCACATCCAGACCGCTCACTGGATAAATACATGCAAAATAGGAGCTTTCCTCGCGCAGGAGCGCCTTCAGACTGTCTGTACAGCCGTTTCAGCGCATATAGCAAACGTGTGTCAAGGAACATTGATTTCGAGTGAAATGAGTGCATTCGAGCATATTTGACAAGTAACAACTTTCTAAG
>JAODIB010000011.1:10354768-10366072 GCA_027575605.1 Sciades troschelii | reverse complement strand
AAGAGCTGGTGGAGGTGGCCGGGGAGAGGGAATTCTGGGCTGCTCTGCTTAGGCTGCTACCCCCACGACCCGGATCCAGATAAGCGGTAGAAGATGGATGGATGCATTTATTCAAATATGTTATTCACAGATAATGTGTTCTAAAGATACATAAATCCAGATATGAATACAATTTTTGAAAGAAATCTTGCCAGAATTGTTCACAGGGCATCTGGTTCAGACGAGAGGTTTGTGGAGAATAAAAGACAAAAAAGTCATGTGGGTGGGAGGTTTTTACTTTCATGCAGGTGAGAGCAAACTGATTTCAGATGTGCAGCTCAAATAAAGACCACGTTCATTCACATAAGACGGTCCTTAGTAACTAAACTGATTGCTTAAATTAGTCTACTAATTTGTTTCGATTTTGGGAAATAGAAGAAATTAACTTCAACTTCAAATTGATGCATTATCACACATTGGTATAAACAAAAATAATAACCCTGTGAGTGGGATTAAAAATCTTTTGAGTGATATGAGTTTGAGGAACTGTCAAAAACTCTCTGGGTTTTATTTCCCAGTGTTTTTGGTGGTAGGAGTCATATTTAAAAAAAAGGATTTAAAACGGAAATGGTTTAGGCCATGCCCATGTTAGTCTACAATGCAAATACAAATACAGATATGGATATTTGTAGCACTAAACAGAGACAGATAAACACCTCTAGTGTGTATGTTTTTGTAGAGCCAGATTAAAGCATAGATTTAAGTATATTTAAAGCAGCGTTTCCTATACTGGTCCTCAGAAATGCCAGATAAATCACTTTTTTGCTCTCTCCTAGTTCTCAGAATACTGAACTTACTCAGGGGCCCTTTCACATTTTTACATACTTTATGACTTAGTTTAGGAGCTGGGAAAGAGCCAATGTGGACCATATGGGGGTTCTTGAGGACAGATTTGTGAAATATTGATTTAGAATGAGCAAGAAATGATTCACAGAAACATTAGGAGGCTGAAAGAAACTGAGGAACTCTGAGGTCCTGGCAGTGAACCATCATATTTTACTCCCCTATATACAAACATACAGTCTTTCAGGCCTCAGTAGAGGTTTTTTTACAGACTTGAGTCCTGGGACTTGTGTCTTGTATAAATTATGTCAGACTTCTCTGGTGTCTGTTATATATCCACAGGCTTTAAAACACTTGGCATCTCTACAAAACACAGTGAGCACATATGTATATTTCAGATTTGGAACATTGTGCAGGTGTGTTTATTGCTAGTTTTTTCCCTCTGTTTTAGGAAATGGCACTCCCTTGAGGCTGGTGGGAGGCCAGGAAGACTTTGAGGGACGAGTGGAAGTGTATCAAAATGGCCAATGGGGCACAATCTGTGATGACCAGTGGGATGACATTGATGCTGAAGTGGTCTGTCGACAGCTGGGATTTGGGTAAGAAGCAGTGATTTAACACGTCAGAATGCTTTCCAGGATTGCAAGTTTTAACTGTCTTTAGGACTTTTGAACTGTTAGTTAGCTCTTCATAGTTCAGTGTTTGTGGGATAGGCTCCAGATCCACCACAATCCTCAAAGAAGAGGCAGTGTGATGCTCTGGGTAATGTTCTGCTGAGAAACTTTGGGTCCTGGTATTCATGTGGATGTTCCTTTGACACTCACCACCTACCTAAACATTGTTCCAGACCAAGTACACCCTTTCATGGTAATGGTATTCGCTAATGTCAATAGCCTCCTTCGGCAGGATAATGCGTCCTGCCACACTGCAGAAATTGTTCAGGACTGGTTTGAGGAACGTGACAAAGAGTTCAACGTGTTGACTTGGCTTTCAAATTTGCCAGATCTAAATCTGATCAAGCATCTGTGGGATACGCTGGACAAATAAGTCTGGTCCATGGAGGGCAATTTTGGCAAAATTTAGGTAGGCTTAGAAGTTAGGGGGTCTTTTTTATGAGAAAGGGCTTCTGTCTAGCCACCCTACCCTATAGCCTAGATGCGTGAATACAAGAGATTGTTGTCACATGCAGGGAGTGAGCATTACATGCCAAATATTACTGCAGCTTCTTTAATGTTGCAGCAGGGCTCTTGACTACCTCCTTGATAAGTTTTCTTCTTGTTTGTTTTGTCTATTTCGAAGGGAAGTCCTGTTCTTGGTAATGTCATTGTGGTGCCCCATTTTCTCCACTTGTTGATGATGGCCTTCACAATCATGTACAGTGGTACATCTAATATTTTGGATTTTTTTTTCCTGGCCTTCTCCTGATTAGTGCCTTTTAACAATGGGGTTATGAACATGCTTGTACGTTCTTTGTGAACCATGGCTTCAGCAGTCAGATGAAACCATGATGATTTCAGGCAAATCCTACAGAAACAGCTGATCTTTATTTGGCATTGATCAGAATCACTTCACTGATGACAGCTATATGATAATTACTTTTCAATGAGTTTAAATGTGATTCTTTAATTCTGAACACAGTCACATGACCCATTATAAAAGGGTGTGCACACTTGTACAAACAGTTTATTGAGTGTTTTTTATTTATTTATATTATTAGCTCATCCAGTTGTTAGGCGATAAGCTTATGTCATGTGTTGTCCATCGTCCGTTGTCTGTCTTCCGGCGTCCATCCGGCGGCATCCACATTTCACAAAAATCGCTTCTTCTCAGTCAATTCCTTGCCATTTTGGATTCTTTTTGGCAGGAAGGTAGGTCTGCCTGGGGTGCATGTAAATTCTACCCAAATTTACATAATTGCAATTAATAATGAAGATATGGAGTAATTAAGCCCTGACAAACAGTTTCCACATAAATCACTTCTTCTCCCTCAATTCTTCACCGATTTTGATTATTTTTGGCATTAAGGTAGGGGTACCTAGGGTGCATATAATTTCTACCCAGATTTGCTTAATTACAATTATTAATGAAGTTATGGACTAATTAAGCCTTAATGAGCAGTTCAACAAAAATCGCTTCTTCTTCTCGGCCAATTCCTCACCGTTCTGGCAAATAGGTCGGGATTCCTAGGGTGGATATAGCTTCTATATATAGCTTATATATAGTGTATATAGCTTGCAACATTTATTATGTGCTTTAGATCGTTCCTCTTGGACTATACTGGCCTGGAGTGAGCTACGCCATCATGGATGGTTTTATTATTATTATTCATTTGTATTATCATATTATATCAAGGTTCAAGGTGAAGGGCTACATATGAAAACGTTGTGAAACATACATTTTGATTCATAGGGATGATTTAAAATGATTATTTTAAGATGATGACAAAGCATCAGCATGTAAAAGTCGTATGAAACCTTTTCCGTGCCATCGCGTTAGACACAACCCAGATTCTTTCCTGCCTTCACCCTGCACTCCGGCAGATCCTCTTCCTCCCTGCACTTCTCCGTGTGCCTGCTTTCCTTGGCTGCTTGTTTTTGTAGCTAGTTTTAAGTGCCTCTCCCCGGAGCCCCTCATCAGCAACTTAATAAGAGCTCTTGGGAACAATTAAACACCATCTTTAACTCTGTTCTAACCACAGAGGTAAAAATAATCGTAAAAATGTTGCCAAATAGAAGGGGCTCCAGAGGGAGCGTTCAGAAATCACAGACTGCCTTTCTGCTCTGTCCTGTATTCCCCCAACAGGGGCTCGGGCGAGAGCTGACAGAGCCGCAGCCTGTGACAGACGCTTTTACTCGGCTTTCCGTCGCAGCCCCTTGTGGCATCAGGGGTCCCTTTTCCTTTTCTCTTTCTCCTTTTTTTCTCTTTCTGTCTTTCAGTGTAGATCGTGACATGCGAATAAATATGTGTTGTCTAAGTGACTTTGTTGTTGTGTATGAGAGATCTTCAGCAGAAGGTGCAATTATGTGGCTTATTACAGGAATATGTCTTGTTCTGGTTATGGAGGAAATTAAATTTCTCCAGAAATTTCTTTTTATTTTTTTCTTAAGCCCACTATGGCACAAGAAGAGAAATTACTCAAAGCAATGCATTTATTGCTTGATGTTATCTGGAAAATAATTTTTTTTGTTTTTTGTTTTTTTTCCTGCAGCTGTAATAGAAATAATTATATATTATTGTTGCACTCACTAAGACAGCTTATTAGAGAATTCAAAAGGCCTGATAAAAGACATATTGTACTGTGTTGTTCTCCCTCCTGCTTTTTTCGACAGAGGAAAAAAATAGCAAATCTGCAGTCACTTGTTATTATAATAATGCCTAACTAACATTGGATTTAGGTCTTCTCATCTCAGCTTGCTTTGTCGGAAAACACTGCTGTACAAGATCCGAGATGCTTTTATGTCTAAACAAGCACACGGTTTGACTTTGTCTCAATCATTATTAACAGTTCTGGGTGGGGGGGTTTCTTTGTTTTTTTTCCTATAGGTGGCGCTATCAAAGAGTGGAAAAGCTTTTTTCTCCACAATCTGTGGATTCTCCAAAACCAAACCCCAGTGACTGGGCCTCATAGCTTTGAAAAGCTCTGGAAATACCTGGAATTGTAGGACTGCATCATCACTCATCACTCCAAGCCCTGGCCCAGGGACTTTCTTTAAATGCCCAGACACTGGATCTTGAAAGCTTTATCTTCTGCATATACCAATAGAAAAACTTAAACAAACACTCTAGCTTTAATGGTTGCGAAAGCTTCAGCTAGCCCCTGAACCAAAACCAAAACCTTCTGCCGTGACTGTGAAGGTTGTGACCTTTCTGACTCCTGCTTCAAACAAACGGACCCTTGAAAAAGAAGATCCTGGTCAGAGAGGAGCTTCCGAGCAACGGCGAATCAAACCAAAAAAAAAACACATCAGGTAAGGCTGTGAAATTGTTTCTGCTCCCTGCTGGCTACACACCCTGAGCTTTTGAGCTCCTCTGGGAGGGGGTTTGTGAAGGAGACACGCAGCATGGCCTGGCTGCATGCTGGGCCTGCTGAAGAGGCTGCAGATAAGCTCCCGGGCTTCCTGCCTTCGTACCCGGTTTGCTCCGCTGAGATTAGGGATGTGTAATGGGTTGTTTGGTGAGTTCGTGTATGGCCTCTTTAGACGCTCATGCTGGATTGCTTTCAGAGAGATGTGATGGCTGTGGAGATAGAGCGATGAGGGTGGGTGATGCCTGGGAGATGCGTATGCACTTGAAATAGGAGGGTTAACGTGCAGGATGTTAGACCACAGCACTGTTGAATTCTCAATTCTGATTGGTCAGAAGGTCAGAAGGTGCAAATCACAGGATTATATTAATGTAGGCATCTCAGGTGGAAATTCAAATTCAATCCAAATTGCTTGGAACTGCTCTCACTGAATTCAGAATTGAATGCAGAACAACATACTTTTTACAGAATTAAAATATGTTCACCCGTTCTTGAGATATAACAAATCAAAGGTTGAAAAAGCGGCTTAATTTTCAGAAAACTGCCGTAATATTCTGTATGAGGGTCACATGGTCCAAAATGGGCCTCATTAACCAATGAGATCAAATGTTGTTTCTTAATAACTTTTCCATTTTTCAAGATATTTACATGGAAATTGGCAGCACATAGATGGTTGGATGCTGAATACAAAATTTAAAAACTTAGTAAAAACTAGTTGCGCAAATTAGCATTCAGTTAGTATTTATTATGCTAATTGGGTAAAAATGTTAAATTGGTACACTCTAAAAAAGTCATAAAAGATTATTTGTAATTCCCTCTTTGTGCTCTGTAGGCCTTTGTATTTCTCAAAAGTAGGGCCTACTAGTGTTTATATAAAATAATATAAATGATTATTTCAATTAATATTCACAGCTTTCAAGCTGAACCTCAAAAAAATTGTCTGATCCACATCCAATAAACAATTCACATTAACTGAACTGAAATCAACACTCACGTTTCTGACTTTCATTTTTTTTTTAAATCTCATTCCGACCACTAAGATCTCAATATTTTTCATCAAAGCAACTCCAGTTATATTCTAAAAAAGTTATTTATTTACATGAATCAGTTTGATTTGAAAAAATAAGTGGGTAAAGCTACGAAAACTCACTTCAAAGTCTCCTGTGAATCAGAACATCAAAACTAGCAGAGGGAAAATTTTGCTGAATCCTTCATCAGAAATAGTGAGAGCGAGAGAACATCCCTATAAAAGTTATCTGATTGATATTCACGAGTAATCCAGTGGGAAAACGATCAGAAGAAAGAAAGAGAGAGAGAGAGAGAGAGTTCTAGTGACTAACTAGAGTTCTATACATGGTTCACATTCATTAACATGAGGTTTATTACAATTACTAATATACACTGTCACTGTTTTGATTCATATTCTCCTTTCCTAGTTCCAGTCCCTTAGCTAGGACCCTAAATCCTAATCATTCCTAGAGATTTTTGTGTACTAAGCCATCACCTGTTTCCAGTTCCATAGTTGCTAGTCATTAGTTACTTATAGAAAATCTAACTTTTTCTTTTTTCTTCTGCTTCGAGTTTCTTAGTTCATGTCCTTTATAATTTTAATCTACTAGACCCTTTCTATTTCCATAGGTCTAGTTTTCTAGCTACACTTCCCTACTCAGTGCCCTGATTCCACTTACGAAAGTTTCTATTTGTTTAGTTGTAGTTTGCTTTAGTTCTATTCCCCTAATTAGTCCCCTCATTACAATCATTCATGTTTCTTGTTCACTAGTTCATTAATTTGAATTTCCTCGACCCATTGTCCTGATTCTAGTTCTCTATATACGAGGTAGTAAAGTTTCTATTTCTCTAGTTCTAGCTTCTTCTAGTTTTAGTTCTTTATAGTTTTACTTAGTGTTGTAGTACCAGTCTCAAGACCACTTTTAGAAAGTCTCAGTCTCGTCTCAGAATCGACCGCATTTTTACTCGGTTTAGCCTTGGTCTTTGACATAGAGGACTCGGGATTTTATTTCAAGACCGGTCAAGACCACAACTGCGTGGATTTCACTAAATTGTCAATGCATTGTCTGATTTACTTGTTGAAATTATTACTGTGATTGGATGTAAAATTTCCTTCTTCAAATGCGACCAATGTGATTCACTGCTAATTAAAATAGTTCTTCCTGTTAACGGCTGTCGCCCCTCCCCCACCCCTTCACACACACTGGTCTGGTCCTGGTCTTGACTCTGTCTCACCCTGCCTTGGTCTTGGTCTTGACTTGATCTCAACCCCTCAAAGTCTTGGTCTTGGCTTGGTCTCAATCCACTTTGGTCTTGGTTATGACTTAGTTTTAGTTTAGGTGATCTTGACTACAACACTAGTTTTACTTCTTGTAGTTAGAGCCCCATTTACATTCATTCATGCTTCTAGTTCACTAGTTCAAGTCCATTAGTTTTAGTCCACTAGCACCTGTCACCTGATTTCAGGACCTTAACTGGTAGTTCTAGTTACACTCTATTTATGGTTATTCATGTTTCTAGTTTACTTGTTCAAGTTTCTTAGTTTTAATCCCCAAATCCCAGTCACATAACTCCAGCTCCCTACTTGATAGCTGTTAAATTTTTCTCGTTCTAGTTTCCTGGTTACAATACTGATTCAGTTCGCTAATATTGATCCACTCGACCATACCATTTCCCTAGTTTTAGTTTTCTACTTCTAATTCCATAATTTCAGCTCTCTCATTCTAGTCATTTCGTTTCCTATTCAACTAACTCTCTCTTTAAGTCCAGTCCTCTAGTTCCACTTCTGTGATTTGCAGTCAGTTTCTAGGTTGCTGATTCCAGTGGACTTGCCTGTGTACCCTAACAGATTGACCTCTGACACAGATATATGATCCATATTATTATTAATGTATAAATAGGAACACAGTAAAAATGCATTGTGACATTGACAAATCCAAATATTTATCCAGCTTTTGCACCTCGTACTATATAGATAAATAACAAGCAAATATATTTGCGTAGTGTGCTACGATAGCGTTTGCCTCAGTAAAATGTGTGTGTGCTTACCCACGAGTACCACAGTGGCTTCTGCATTTTGTGGAATTTTCTCCAGCAATTTGAGCTCATGTTTTGATTTAGATCTGTGCATGCCAGGAGTCACAGTTGGTTCTTTCTGCAAACACATTATACACACAATATACAGACATTCTACTGCATAGAAATTACAAATGCAAAAACAAACCATACAGATTAGTGTTGAACTGACGAACACACACACACACACACACACACACACACACGTATACTGAGATGTGTTCTAAGTATTGATATTAGAACTCAGAGAATTAATTTCATTACAACTTCATCATTCAGAGATGTCTCTGTCCAGTCAATCCCTCTGGTCTCCAGCAGGGGGAGACAGTGTTCCCTTATTAAGACATTCCTTTTACCTGCTCTTTTAACCATTACTAGTTTTTCATGCGTCCACTTTACTACGTCCAGTTCCCAATTTCCAGTCCTGTAGCTCCACATCCTTACGTCCAGTTGCTAGCATTCATGTTTCTAGTCCTTTATTTTGTTCTAGGTCCCTACTTCACATCCCCAAGAATCAGACCCCTTGTTCTTAGTCATTTATATGCCAGTTCTTTAATTAAAACTTCCTGGGTCCGAGTTATTCATGTGTCCAGTCCCTTAGTTCCAGATTCATAGTTTCTAATCATTCTTGTTTCCTGTTTCCTAGTACCTAGTCATTTAATTTCTCATCCCCTAATTAGAGTGCCTATAGTAGTTAGAGTATGTTATATGAGATTCATTAATATTTCTATATTCCTAACTCCAGACCTATGTTTCCAGCTACCTACCTCTAAAGCCATATTTCTTCATTCATGTCTCTATTTCTATAGCTAAAGTTCCCTTTCGTCCTCCTACTTCCAGGTTCCTTATCATTTAAAGGTAGAGTAGGTTATTTTGGAGAAACTAGCAAGAGTATCCCAGAATTTGGAAGTAGCCAAATTAAAAAAATTCCACTCCCTGCCTTTGGTGCTCCTGTTAAAGCTTCTCATCCAAAATACATGAATGTGCACTGCGTGACTGCTTTCGGTGGACTAGTCCACAAGATAGTGCTTTCAGTGGTGGTGGGAGGGCGACAACGTAGTGTGACGTTGTCCAACTACCTCATGTCCCATTCACATGTAAGAAAACACCTAACATTACCATAATGAATGGAAACAATGAAAATGGCTATTGTTAGAACTCACAGTTGTTGAATAGCTTGCTAGCTTGAGCAATATGTTTGCAGTATGTCTGCCTAGCTTTGTGGAAGACTCTGGTCATGTGCAATGAGTACACAGAGTGCACAGAGGTAGGCAGGTAGGTATTTCAAGAGGTAGGTAGGCCATCCAATCCTTTCAATCGGACCAACTTAAATGATTAGACAGGCGTCTTACAGTCCTGTGACTGCCACAGATGGCGGATCTTTTTTCTTTTTATTGTTAGAGCATTTGATTTATTCACTGCTGTCAAGATGTAAAGAGAATTTCAAGAAATATAACAAAATGCTTCTAAACTAAATGACCTACCCGAGCTTTAAGTTTCTAGTTGTCTAGTTTACAATTGCCATTTCCTGTACATGAAGCACCCCTGATTCCAGTGCCCCATCTGTTAGCCATTCATGCTTCTTGCCTTCTGGTTCCTATTTTTTCATGTTTCAGGCTCCTGGTTCCGAGTTATTTCTGAGTCCAGTTCCCTACTTCCAGTTTTCTCATTTCCATTTATTCCTGTTTACTTTCCATTCATGTTCTGGTCCTCTAGTTAGACCCCTGATTCCCATGATTCTCACCTCAACAGTGTCGGGGTGTGTGTGCTGTGTGTTGTCGTGTTTTGTATTTGTGTTCTCCATCAGTGGCTCATTGACAGACGTCTCTGTCTGATGATGCTGATGCTGATGATGATGTTGATGATGATGGTGGTGATGGTGATGGTGATGATGTGAGATTAATGAACCCAGACTGGCTGTTGAGATGTTTCTGGGGAACGAGCTGTGATCTTTCTCATCACATGGGTGACTAAATGAGAGAACATATACAGATGAAACACACACACACACACAGCATACAACAATCACACAATGTCATAGTATTTTCATTAATGTGTCTGTAAATTGAGATATAAGTGCATTGAAGTGGAAGTGTGTGTGTGTGTATACACCTGTGTTTCAGCAGTAATGCTCTTAGTACATTCGCTCTGTCTTCAGCTCTGATCTGGTCAGTGATGATCATCTGCTCAACAACTTGGTGAGAAATTCCAGATAATGTTTTCTGATCTAGATCCAGCAGCACTGCACCTACACAAGAACAACAACAACAACACATAATACTACTACTACTACTACTAATAATAATAATAATAATAATAATAATAACAACTACCATGTGCTATGGTTTTCCGGAGCTCCAGTAAGCTGCGGAACGAGAGTGAGGCGATATGCGGTTTCCCCCAGCGGTGTGTTTCCTCCTCCACGTCCTCCTCAAACTTAATCCAGCGTGCTGTCTCTCGCCACTGTAGCTCCTGGTTCTTATCTACGATCAGCTCATTCAGCTCTACAAACACCTATAGCACACATACACGCTCGGTAGGTTGCCTTGAAAAATGTGACAAATTTAAGATATGACACTTGAATAGCTATACATTACAATGTAATTTTCTTAGCCACTTGATATACATTTATTGTTGTAATCGAAGTGTTAGCAACCAATTATAATGAAATAATTTTCGTTATAATAAGGCACATTATTTTCATCATTAGCTCCTATTAGCTATAGTTTCTGTGGTGCATTTTGCTTTCAAAACAAACAAAAGGATGATGTTAACCTTTATAGGTGAGAGATTTCATATTTTGTTCTGATGTTTTGTGGATGGTTTGAAGTGGATGAGCCTACTAGTATATCAGGTAGATGTGAAGTTAGTTCACCACATGTATGAATCAGAATCAGCCATCTGCTTTCATCAGCTAACCACTTTCCCACTTTCCCACAAAGACAGAAATTGAAGTGACTTCTTTTCTGCTCACTTGTGATACAGACCTAAGTGGTTGTGTTCAAAGTTGTGGTTATGGTCTAGACACTACAGTACTTTAAAAAAAAAAAAAAAAAAACCTTGTCTCAGGTGCTTCTACTCCAGTACAGAAAATCTTGACAAGCAGCTGCATAACTTGATCCTGAATACACATAACATTCAGCACATATTTGTTGGATTTTTATCTTCTCGTATATCAGCCGTAGTTTTCATTATAATCTGTTCACTGCAGATTTGTTAGCTAGCCCAGGAGAGCTACCCAGGGTGGACATTGAGGAAGTAGAGCAGCTCCCACCCAACCATTCACACCTATGGGCAATTTAGAGTAGCAAGTTAACCAAACCACATGTCTTTGGACTGTGGGGAAAACCGGAGCACCTGGAGGAAACTCACAC
>JAODIB010000011.1:7515979-7526365 GCA_027575605.1 Sciades troschelii | reverse complement strand
TCGCCCGTAGTCAGCTGGGATAGGCTCCAGCTTGCCTGCGACCCTGTAGAACAGGATAAAGCGGCTAGAGATGAGATGAAATTAGCTCATATGTTTAAAGTCTTTAATTTTCTGTAAAGCGGCTTTGCAACACTGTCTGTTGTTAAAAGTGCTGTACAAATAAATAAAACTTGAACATTTTCCTTTCATTGCACATTCTGTTAACAGCATATTACAACTTTTCCATTGTTTTATTATAGGTTGTAAATTTGAGTTACTGATGGTCACAATGTCCTCCACAATTATTGGCTGCCCTTGTAAAGATTATAAAATTTTTTAAAAAGGTTCGAAAAATTCCACCTTTTGTTGAAGTAGTTTCATCTCGCACTGGAAAAATGGAAAAAAATCCAACCTTTAATTGAAATAAATTTTTTCAATAAATCCTTCATCAGTTGTTTCAGTGTGAATGAAGTTACTTCACCAAAAGGTGGATTTTTTTCTGACCCTTTTCACTAATCATTACAAGGAGTGCCAATGATCATGGAAGGAACTATGTTGAAATTAAAGTGCTTAAAGTTTCCTTCATACATACTTTGATTTGCTCCAAAGTCCCTGACTGCTCAAGCGATTTCTCTCTCTCTCTCTCTCTCTCTCTCACACACACACACACACACACACACACTGTAACTTCGTCCTCAGAGTCTCCTCAATTAATAGCAATTAGTGAATGTGCTCAAGTCATTTATTTTCAATTTGAAACTTTACATCAGCTGAAAAGAGGAAAATATCTGACTTGTCTCTTCATTGTTTTTCCCTAGCTCACTCTTACAATATGCTACATAAGAAATGTGTGGATGTGTTCCCTGTTTGTTAGATTAACCTGAAGCAGGTTAAAGATTAATTCATGTCCATTTTGGCAAACTGCTTTGCCAGATGGAAAGGGATTGCTCTGCTTTCCATCAAGATGATTGACTTTAGCCAGATATTGTCAGCTGTTGGGGAATTTGGCCCATTCCAGAAGCGCCTGCTTGGGATAATATGCCTCCCTAACATCATCGCAGCTTTTCACATGTTTGTCCAGGTGTTTACTGGCCTGAATTTCCCACACAACTGCAATACTAACTGGATTCGGAAACAAGGGCCGAACCTGACTTACGAGGAGCAGCTAAATTTGACAGTCCCTAAAGACCCAGCTGGCAAGTATGAGAGCTGTGAAATGTTCACTCCTGTTGAACTTGAACTTGAAGTCATTGAAGCCTATGGACTAAACACAACAGAGAAATGTAGAGATGGCTGGATTTACAAAGCACCTCAAGGGAGTCGCACCTTAATTACTGAGGTAAGCTGCATTTCCGAACAAATGATTGTTTTGAATTTAATTCAGCACGTCTCGTAAAACAAGCAGTGCTGCTTGATAATGGTATGGGGGGTCTACATAGGTCTGACTATTTGGTTTATTACTCTTTGTAATTTAACCATGTCCAATCTCCCTTATCACTTAACTACCAAACAGGGAGGGCGAAAGCCATGTGAAACATCTTTTCAACATAACACTCCAAGGAAAGTGCATGTTTCTGTGATTGAAGTTAGAGAACGTCCGCCCCTCCCTGAGAGCATAGCCAATTTTTTTCTCTTCAGCTCCTGGCCACAGATGACTGTGACATCATCTGGATTCAAACTTGCAATTTCCAGATGATGAGGCAAAGCCTTTTCCATCATGCCACTTTGGGAGCAGGTGAACCTTTTACGATTGGAACCACCCCTCTAAAGATATCGTTTTCAGAAAAGCTTCTGAGTGGGACTTTAGAAACAAACTCCTATCTACTTAATAACTAATGAACCTTTAGATATTTATTAGATCAGCTTTCAAGCTTTTTAAGTCTAAGGCCTGCTGTACTCACCCAAACTGCAGATATTGCACACTTAAATAACCACATGAAAAATGAAATGCACATTTTTATGAATGGGATTTTTTGCACGACTCGTCCTTAACATAACTTTCACTTGACAAGGTAGAGCCTTTCTAATTACAAACCATTTGATGTCCAAGAGGCTGATGTTGTGATGGTGTAAAATGCTACTAGACATTTTAGTGGTTTACAGTTTTTATATTTGAAATAAGCTAGTAAAGCAATGAGCATAAGTTTCTGACCTTCATGGGTGACTACTGGCAGAAAAGGAAACAAATTTTTCTTGCAAAAACAGTTAGCACTCAACCAGACCTGCTCCTGGACCCCATGCAGTTCACCTACAGATGCAACAGATTTGCTGACGATGCTATTAACATGGCTCTTCACTTCATCCTCCAGCACCTGGACTCACCAGGAACCTACAATAGGATTCTATTTGTGGATTTCGGTTCTGTCTTCAACACCATCATCCTGGCTCTTCTGCAGGACAAGCTCTTCCAGCTGAATGTGCCTGACCTCCACCTATACACACACACACACGTGTGTAAAAATAGAAGAATCTGAAATATACAAATTTGAAAAGTGGACATTTAAGGGGTATGTGCATGAGTTGTTGGAGTCCAGGCTGTGCATTATGCCCAAAATGTGCAAAAATGGGTCACAGACAAGAGTGTGTGAAATGAAGAGAATGTGTAACGGGGGATGTCAATAATCAAGCTGTACAGTGTGAGCTGGAATGAGCAATAAAGGTTCACAGAATGGAGATGCATGACATGGCCTTGAAATGTGCAAAATTGTAGTTCAGAAACGAAGTGCATTAATGTCACAGATTGGAAGTGTGAAGTTGGAGTCAGTGGGGGTCTCTGACCTTATTGATGAGGCAGCTGCAGTGGGGAAAAAGCTGGCCTTATGGCATGAGGGTTTGGTTCTAATGGACCGCAATCTCCTACCAGAGGGGAGTGGTTCCAAAAGTTTGTGTCTGGGGTGAGAGGGGTCAGCCACAGTCCTTTCTGCTCTCCTCAGGGACCTGGACTCATACAAGTCCTGAAGAGATGGAAGGTTGCAGCCACTCATCCTCATAGCAGAGCAAATTATATGCTGCAGTCTATGCTGTCCCGGGCAGTGGCAGCAGCATACCAGATGGTGATGGAGGTGAAGATGGACTTGATGGTGGTGTAAAAGTGCACCATCATTGTCTTTGGCAGATCAGACTTCAACTTTAACAGGAAGTATATCCTCTGCTGTGCTTTCTTGGTAAGGGCAGGTATACGTCTCTCACTTAAGGTCCTGGGTGATTATAATGCCCAGAAAGCAGAAATTCTCCACAAAGGTTACTGGGGAGTCAAACAGGGTGATTAAGGGAGGGTGTCGCAGAGTGCCTCCTGAAGTCTACAATCATCTCCACTGTCTTTCGAGCATTGAGCTCCACATTGTTCTGCCTGCACCAGGACACCAGATGGTCAATATCCCACCTGTAGGCAGACTCATCCTCATCAGAGATGAGTCCAGTGAGGATGGTGTCATCTGTGAACTTTAAGAGCATGACAGACTGATGACTTGAGGTACAGCTGTCTGTGTGCAGGGAGAAGAATAAAGGAGAAAGGATGCAGCCTTGGGGAGGGATCCAGTGCTGATGGTTTAGGAGTCAGAGATGTTTCCCCAGCTTCACGTGCTGCTTCTTGTCAGACAGGAAATCAGTGATTCAACTGCAGGTGGAATCAGGCAGAAGAGCCAGGATGATGGTGTTGAAGATGGAACTGAAATCCACAAATAGAATCCTAGCATAGGTTCCTGGGGAGTCCAGGTGCTGGAGGATGACATGCAGAGCCATGTTAACAGCATCATTGGCAGATCTGTTGGGTCTATAGGCGAACTGCATGGAGTCCAGGAGTGGGTCAGTGATGGTTTAGAGCTGGGAAAGCACAAGGCTCTCGAAGGATTTCATGACCACAAAAGTCATGGTGATGGGTCCGGAGTCACTTAATCCTGTGATCCTTGGATTTTTGGGGACAGGGATAATGGTAGAGGCCTTGAAGCAGGCTGGCACATGACATGTCTCCAGTGAGGTGTTGAAGATATCTGTGAACACCAGAGACAGCTGATCAGCACAGTGCTTCAGGGTAAATGGTGAGACTGAGTCAGGACCTGCTGCTTTGCAGGGGTTCAGCTTCTTGAAGAGCTGCTTGGTTGAGGCTGTGGTGGAAGGTGGATGGGCCTCTGAGGTGTGAAGTTGTAGAGAGGCCCTGGCAGCAGTAGAGGTGGAGGAGATGATTGGGGTGGTGGGCTGGAGCTGGAGTGTGGAGTCATGGGGGATGCCATCAGGACAGTCCCATTGTCTTTCAAAGCAACAGTATAACTCATTCAGTTGGTTGGCCAGGCGCAAGTCATAAACAGAGTGGGGGGCTGAAGGTTTGTGGTCAGTGATCTGTCTGAGCCCTTTCCACACAGATGCTGAGTCATTGACTGAGAACTGGTGTTGGAGTTTCTCAGAGTACAGATGTTTAGCTTCTCTCACTGCCTTGCTAAGCCTATTCTTTGATTTTTTTATACCTGTCCGTGTCTCCACTTCTGAATGCTTCTTCCATTTGCCGCCTTAGCTGTCTGAGATTATCTTATGAACCAGGGTTTGTCATTATTGTAACTCACCCTGGTTCATGATGGAATGCAGCAGTCCTCACACAAGCTGATGTAGGATGTCACAGCCTCTGTGTACTCATCCAGACTATTGGTAACAGTCCTGAACACATCTCAATTTGTACAGTCCAAGCATGCCTGAAGGTTCTCTGCAGCCTTATTGCTCCACATCTTAGATGACATTACCTCAGGTGTCCTCAGCTTTAATTTTTGCCTGTATGCAGGAATCAGGTGGACCATGACCTGGTCATAGTAGCTCGGTGCAACACGGGGGAGGGTGTGATGGGCATTATTGACTATAGTGTAGCAGTGATCCAAAATATTCTCTTCTCTGGTTTAATGAACTGTTTGTATTTTGGTAGTTCGTGGCTGAGGTTACCTTTGTTAAAGTCACCGAGGACAATAACCAGGGAGTCCTCTGGGTTAGTCTGCTCCACACCCAGTATCTACATAAAAACAGATTCCACCACCCTTTGTTTTATCCAGAGAGATCCATGTTGTGGTCTGCTCTGAAAAGTTGGAAGCTAGCCAGCTGCAGCACAGAGTCTGGAGTGAGTCCGCATAGCCATGTCTCTATGCATGTTCCTCTTGCATGTCTTCTGATGCAGCAGGAACATGATAGGGCCCAATTGCTTCTTCTTGCATTTAAAGCCACTCCTCCCAGGGTTCAGCCTTTTGCCAGATCCTGCCAGATGACCTCAGCAGCCCAGAACCCCCCAGCACCAGAAAAAAACAAAAGGGAATTAGAACCTAGGATATATTAACATAATGTTGAAAATACATAAATTAACTAAATGTGTGCACTACAGAGATAACTTATGTACCTTCAAGTTAAATTAATCATGGATATGTTATATGAAATTAAGGACTATGTGTCTTAATTTATGTGTTGGTGTGTGTAATATGGGTGTGAAACTATTAGTGTCTGAGAAACTAAAATATGCTAATGCATGAGGGTTACCCACTTTCATGCAATTGTGTGGTTGCAGGTGCGGCCATCACAGGTTTAACTAAAATTTTCCTTCAAATGGGCAAATTATAGACCCTTCGGGTGCAAAATGGATTTAAAAGTAGAAGGCTGCTGGGACACCAAGTTTTGGTTAAATGCTTGCTTCGATATTTTTACTCCTTTTCTTCATTTTTTTTTTAATTTTTTTTTAGTTTGACTTGGTGTGTGATAGTAAGACTCTGAATGAGACCTCACAATCGATCTACATGGCCGGACTCCTCATTGGAGCTCTGTTGTTTGGACCATTGGCTGACAAGTAAGGAGGCTTCCTATAAACAAAATAACCAAGAGAATGGACACAATTCGTAGTAATTTCATTGTTTATTCTATTTCCCACTATACTACATGACTATTCTATACTTTTTCACTGAACATCACAACACTGGGGTCAGACAGTGACTGAGGCCATAGAGCTGAAGTAATGACAAAAGGCAAATTTCTTGTCATGTTTTCTACCCTTGCAGATATGGCCGGCGTTTTGTTCTGCTACTCTCTTTAACTTTGCAGTTCTTGTTTGGTGTTGGTGCTGCTTTCTCCTACAACTTTTACACCTATATTGCTCTTCGCTTTGTGGTTGGTGTCACTATATCTGGCATCACGATCACTACCAACACCATAGGTACTAATGGAACACACAATTTATACCATTCATTTTACGAACATTACTTTAGAGATGGCTAATATTTTTGTAGGCCCTGAGTGGTGTGGTCCATCACGTCGGGCCTTCGTCACCATCTTGGCTCACTGTTCCTATTCCCTGGGGTTAATGATACTATCTGGATTGGCCTTCGGCATCCGCAATTGGAGGATTCTCCAATTAGTTGTGTCTGCACCAATCCTGATCCTCGGTGTCTACTTTTGGTAAGGCTTTCACTCTGAATCTCAGTCTGAATCTGTCCTTCATTCATGTTGGCGGGTGGGTTTGCAGTCTATTAAACTAAGGTCATCAAAAATGATTGCTGTGGAAATTCATTCCAATGTGTGTTATCTTGGGTTAAGAGAGAATTTTGACAAGAATTTTGGGTTCAGATGCGGACTCACCCTAACACCTCTTATGAGGCTGTCTGCATCTATCTTGAGCATGCTTCATCCACTGCCGACTTGGTCTGCTGTGGCTTCACCAGACAAACAACCATTCACACCTATGGGCAATTTATAGTAGTTAACCTAATCCGCATGTCTTTGGACTGTGGGAGGAAACCCACACAAACATGGGGAGAACATGCAAACTCCACACAGAAAGGCCCCTGTTGGCTGTGAGGTTCGAACCCGGAGCCTTCTTGCTGTGAGGCAATAGTGTTAACCACTGTGCTGCTCAGGGTTAAGATACTATCTATAATATCAAGGCTCTTGCTTCTGCATCTCGGACAGCCCTTAAAAAAACAATAAATAAATTTTATATCTATCTATCTATCTATCTATCTATCTATCTATCTATCAGTTATTTGATATATGGACCTTTAGCTAACAAGGCATGTATGGAACAGATTATAAACCCATATCCTGGAAGCCAGTGGTACCTGGTGCCTCAGTAGTTAAGGTTCTGTAGAAGGTCTGGTTTTTAACATCAGTTCTACCAGAAACCCCTGTAAAATCCTTATCCAACAACTGCTCAAGTATATAGTTCAATTGTTGTTTGCCTCATCTGTAAACCTCTTTGAATAATATATACCATATCTGTAAGTGCTCTCTGTTCTCAGGATCCTTCCAGAGTCGGCTCGATGGCTCCTGACTCAAGGCAGACAGGAGGAAGCCAAAAAGATAATCCTGAATGCAGCCAGGATCAATGGCAGGGAAGTTTCAGACTCTCTGCTTGAAAGGGTAATTGAAGTGAGTCTCAACAAAATATTTAATTGTATTTGTTTTAATGGAATTTGTAATGTCAATGTATGGTCCGTCAGATGGAGGCAGAGAACACAGTCAAAACCGGCAGCATGCTGGACCTTTTCCGAGTGACGAGTCTGAGAAAGAGGACTTTGATTATGTGCTTTATCTGGCAAGTTCAAATTTGTACCAGTACTTACAGTACTTAACAAAATATGTTTTATGAAAAAGGGTAAACCACACAAAACCTTGATTCTGGGCATCCATTATATTTTGAACAATGCACAATATTGTGCAATACAGATGTGTATCTTCATGTTAATCCCATTCTGACATTTTGGTGTTTTTCCCCAAATTGCATTGTCCCTTTGACAGGTTTGTGATCTCCTTGGTGTACTATGGGATCAGTCTGAATGTGGGAAACTTTGGTGTGAACATCTACTTGACACAGCTCATCTTCGGCTTTGCAGAGTTTCCTGCTCGCCTCAGCTGCTACCCACTTATTGAGCGCTTTGGCAGAAAGAAATCTCAAAGTGCAGTGTTGCTCCTCGGGGGAACTGCATGTCTGGTCATTCTTGCCATCCCAGCAGGTGTGCAAACATACAAAACATTTTTTAGACGAAGGTGAGGTAATAATCTTGTAATAAGTCCCTGATGTGGGTGGAACACAGAAGCATGGCAGGCAGGAGCTGAAGTTCTCACAGACTTTATTTTCCTTTACATTGCTGCTTTTCAGCTTCACTCACTCGCTGCTCACACACAGTCACACATGCACACACGTTCTGGTCAGGAGAGATCTATTCTCTGCTCTCCCCCTCCTTTTATGTTCCACCATCACTGCAACAAACACACACACATTTATTGACAACAGGTGTAATGACTTGGCCACTCACCTTCCCTGACCCCGCCCTCCATTCACAAACTGACACTTGGCCCCACCGCCACATGCCCCCACCACCCGACTCAGGCCGGGAAGCTGTCCAGCCTGCAGCGGACTCCCCCACCAACGGGACAGGAAGTCCGCTGACACCATCTGTGCCCCGACCTGTGCACCACCTCGAATTTAAATGGCTGGAGGACATTCTGGCATCCTTCATGCAGCGGAGCCACTGGAGGGGTGCATGGTCTGAACAGCGGGTGAAAAGGCACCCCAGCATGTAGTATCAGAGAGCAAGGACCATCCACTTGATGGCCAGACACTCCTTTTCGATGGTGCTGTACTTCCTTTCAGGCATCGAGAGTTTGCGGATGATGTACAGCACGGGATGCTCCTCTCCCTCCACCTTCTGGGACAAAATGGCCCTCAGCCCTCTTTCTGATGCGTTCGTCTGTAAAGTTCAGGGGAGACAGAAGTCCGGGGAGTGTAAAAGTGGCCCCCCACACAGTGCAGCTTTTATTCTCGTGAAAGCCTCTTGGCACTGCTCCGTCCACTGGACCAGATCTGGCTCCCATATTAGTGAGATCAGTTAGCGTGCTGGTGACGTCCGAATAATTAGGTATGAACCTATGATAGTAGCCAGCCAGCCCCGGGAACTGTCTCATCCCCTTTTTGGTCTTGGGCCTCGGGCAGGCTGCAATCACTGCAGTCTTGTTAATTTGGGGACACACCTGCCCATGACCCAAGTGGAAACCCAGATACTGTAATTCCACCTGCCCAATTGCACACTTTTTTGGGCTAGCTGTTAGACCCTCACACCTCAGCGACTCTAGGATGGCCCTAAGGTGTTCTAGGTGCCGTTGCCAATCATAGCTATAAATAATGATGTTGTTGAGGTATGTTGCCGCATAAACAGCGTGAGAGCAAAGGATCTTGTCCATGAGCTGCTGGAACGTGGCATGAGCCCCAAATAACCCAAAAGGAAGCATGACAAATTGGTGTAACCCAAACAGTGTGGAAAAGGCCGTTTTCTCTCAGGATAGAGGAGTCAAGGGGATCTGCCAATATCCCTTCGTTAGATCCAGTGTCGAATAAAAGTGAGCAGTGCCTAACCAATCGAGCAACTTATCAATGCGAGCCATTGGGTATGCATCAAATTTAGACACCGTGTTGACTTTTCTATAGTCCACACAGAACCAAACTGACCCATCGATCTTGGGAACCAGGACCACGAGGCTGCTCCAGTCACTGTGGGACTCCCGTTTCGAACATGGCCTTGAGTTCATCCCCCCCTTTTGTGTGTGTGTGTGTGTTCGGGAAAGCAGTAAGGGCAGCTACGCACCACCACCCCCAGGAGCGTCTTAATGTGTGGTGTTCTATGAGGTGGGTGCAATCAGGAAGGGGCGAGAACACGTCAGAAAATTCCTTCTACAACTTGGCCACCTACATGAGTTGGGCTGGTGAGAGGTCGTCTCCACAAGGGACTGGAGTGGTTTGAGATGTTACTTTTTTTTTCTTTTACCTCTGGCCCCATCTTCGCCTCCTCTGGAACTGCCAATGCCATGGGGACCCCCTTGTTCCAACGTTTTAACAGGTTGAGGTGGTAGATTTGCAGTGCCTTGCCCCTATCCATTCACCTCACCGCATAGTCGACATCCCCGACTCGCTGTGTGACCTCGAAGGGCCCTTGCCTCTTGGTGATTTAATTTGGAGCTCGACGTGGGCCATAATACGAGTACCTTGACTCTCAGTGTGAACTCTCTAAGGTGCGTGCCCCTGTCGTACAGCCGGACTTGACATTCTTGTGCCTGCCATAAAATCTTCTGGGTTAAGTGCATGAGGGTGTGGAGTTTTGCACACAGGTTGAGAACGTACTGAATTGTTCTTGCTAGGTGCAGGTCCCTCCTCCCAATTTTCTCATAGCACATCCAAAATGCCACGCAGCTTATGCCCATATAACAGTCCCCCCAGGATTTCGTGGGCCTTTTTTGTGATTGTTGCGGGCTAAAATGCCTGATGTTGCGTGGGTTTTTCCAAAAAATTGCAATGAAAGTTGCGGTGTTTTTTAGTTTTTTCTTGCGATTACATTGCGGGAGGAAGTGAAAGTTGCGAGAAATTGTTGCGATTTTCTCTTTTTGTGATTAAAATTGAGT
>JAODIB010000011.1:7493663-7504865 GCA_027575605.1 Sciades troschelii | reverse complement strand
TGAAGAAGCCTTTCGGATGAGACGTGAAACGTCTTCAAGAATCTTCAAGCAAGTCCAGTTGCTCTCTTCTACCACCCTGAAATATGTATTTCTATAAAACATCCCCAACGTCTAGAAGCTCATCACCACCACTGATACGAGTTTGATTCATTTTTCTGTTATGTATTTGACTAAAGGTTCAGTATTAGTACATAATATGGTTTTAAGGCTCTGTCACTTGACTATGATGGATGTCTAGTGAACATGGAAATAAATACAGAAGTACTTCACAAGTTCTGCTGACTGAAGAAGACATTATTATAGAATGTATTTTCTTCATGTAATAATGTCAGCACATTTTGTGATCACGTGGATCAAGTTAGATTTCTTGTGATTTTATTATTAAGGCTGATGGATGTTATTATCTTGTATCATTCTATCCTTTTGATGCCTTGCTTTCAAAACATATTACAGAGCCTTTTTGTGAAAAACCAATGTTGTTCTTAGCATTAAGTTTAATCATTAGTACAATTAACAGTGATGAATCAAATATCAAATTTCATTTTACTTTCATACAGTACCTCCTATGACTTGTTTCTTTATCCAAATCTTTACTTTTATAGAACCCTTATAATATGCAATGCCTTACATAAGTATTCACACCCTTTAAAATTTTCTACATTTTGCTTTGTTTCAGCCTGCAACAGAAAGGCCTTGATTGGAATTATATGGCAGGTGAATTAAAGTGCTCTAAAATTTGTGTACAAAAATACACCAGACCTGAAATACATGATTTTTCAGAAATTAAGAAATGTCGTTTTAGTTTTAGATGAAAACACACTTGAGGCTCCAACATTCTCTTGAGATGTCAGTCATTGCCAGTTTTGTACTTCAGAGCTCTTCCAACTGTCCATCTCAAAACCTGAAAACCCAGTGTAGACAGAGGAAAGTTAAAAATGGTTTGCCCTTTTTATCATCTGTTGAATTTGTTTAAAACATCCATTTACAGACACCATTTTGCATAATCCTTCATATTGCATCCAAAGCATCCTGCACACGTCCTTACCTGCTTGAATTATAAGTCAGTGTTAATCGTGCTCAGCAGCCAGCGTTTCTTGTGTTGCTCATGGCCAAAGCCTTCATCATAGTTACCGTTCTTTCTAAAGAGCTGCTGGTAGTGAAACACACAGTAGAATTCTCCATAGAGGGCTGTGTAGTTACGCAGACTAGAGTCATGCAAGAGAAAAATTGCTTAGTAAAATTGCTTCGTAAGACAAACATATTGGGGTACTTGCAGATTTGCATATACTTGTATAATATATAGTATCAGTGTATTATGATGAATACATCATGTAGCAGTACTAAAATAGACAACAGAATGTTTTTGAGTGTTACTGGATACAGTGATTATATTATTTTGACAGTAAAATATAACTGTTCATATTTTATATAGAATATTGTTCAAATATTAATGATAGTTTAATATATTGCTTGGACATAGTGCTTAAATCACAATTTCTTAATGAGACTATTGCAGTATTATTATTGATTATACAAATAAGATTAATTTAAAGCAAATTATTAAAGCTTATATATACTCTATGTTAAAAGTTTGTATGTGTGTGTGTGTGTGTGTGTATAGATAGATAGATAGATAGATAGATAGATAGATAGATAGATGGTAAGATCGTATCTTTTTTTATTTTTCAATAATTATTATTATAGCATTTTTCAAATTGCTACTGTCATTTTGCCGGTTTCTTTACATTCTAAGTGGAAATGATTTTGTCTGACCTTTTGTATAAACTTTTTATTTATCAAACTTGCAAAAAATAAATATGAAAATACTCTGTTTTTCAAAATCCAGTGAATATGGATAGAATAAAACAGTTACTCCACTCAATCTCATTGTACATGGCTTATAGCCTACTCGGTGCTGCGCACCTTGTTGGCTATCAGCTCATGTACGACTTGATTTTGTGGAATAACTGTTAATTGTAGTTGCACTTGATGGAATTAAAAGAAATCTGTCACTGTATTTCTGAATATTTGAGTATTTTTGTCACTTGACACACAATTTCCAGTTTAATTATTAAGATTATTCTAGTTATGCAATCATGATTTAAATCAAATCATTCAAATTTGTTTATGAAAAATAAAAGTTCTGATACAATCGAGCAATTTACCATTAATATTCAACTTTGAAGCAAAATGTGATTTTGAAAGTGGAATTTCATGATTGGGACTTGACCAGCAACAGTTCAGTAGATGATAATATTCCACTACTGTAGTCAATAAATAGTTTTGTTGATTCATTATTATTTATTTGAATCAAATTCCTGTAGATTTAGAAAGACTAACTTAGAAGACTTGTAGCTCTCAATCAACAGGTGGCAGCATATTGTACACCAAGCAATTCTCCATTTATAATCACAGAGTCCAGTTAACATTCAGCTGTTTCTTCCCAGCGTCCATTACAGTATCAGAAGTAGCAATTATGATTCTTACCTGAGTTTCTGGTTGCAGTGCTTGCAACAGAAACAGTTTTTATGAAAAACATGTTTATCTGCTGCTATTTTCTCCATGGGATATACTGGTTTTAGGCATGCAGTGCACCTGTCCTGAGCAGCCGGCTGAAACTGCAGGTATATCAGGGATTATTATACTGTATTGTCTACTGGATGTGGATCACAATTTGATTTGGAGTCTCTCAAGTCACTAGCATGTGCTATTGATTTGTTAGACATAATTGTCTTCAATAATAATCATAACAGCAAACTATTGGAATATAGCACTTTCCCAAACTTTTCATCAAATATACATATAACGACAAATACATTAGGTATACTTTTTTATTCTTATGACAACTTCTTAATGCGGTTGAACCTCCCATAATGCAACAATGTTCTCTATCCAGTTAGTTTATTAGTATTTTCACATTTACTATCATTTTCACATTTACTGTGCACCATAAAAATGGCATATGTCAGTTGACTGTTAACACAACATGATTATATGGAATGGGCTAAGATAAATGACAAAAAGTGAACAAATAGCTATTTATCACTGTAAAATTCATTACAGTACACAATTACAAAAGCTAATTTAACAAATATTGCTGCTTAAATCCTTATATTAAAGATTAGATAATACTGTGATTGATATATCTTTATGTAAGAATACATTGCCATTTGTAGAACAAGATCACTGATTGAACAGTGAAAGATACACTGCAGTTCCACAAAAAGGTTCCATCTTGCCCCCCATGCTGAACCTGTCAGTGGTCTATTGTTTTGTCCCTCTGAGAGAATCTCTAAAGACTCTGGGAATAATCCTACAACTGGAGATTTATCTTTCAATAAAAGTCTCAAGTATAAACTATAAAGGATGCTAGAATATTAAACCATCCAGAGACACCTTCAGGAACCCTTTGAGAACCTAATTATGAAACCAAAGAGCTTAACTAACATTAAAAACCATGAATGTCCATATTAAATAGAAGGTTTTTTCCACCCCATCCTTATAGTTTTCTCAAGGTTTCAAGTGTAACCTCTTCAGTTCACTAGAATATTAACCCATCCAGACAGCCTTTGAGGAAACCTTTAAGGAACACTTTTTTTTTTTATAAGAATGTAAGCCTAATTATAAAAATCAAACAGATCCACTAAAATTGAAAAAACATTTGTAAGAATATTAAATATCAAATTGTCTAACCCCCATCCTCATAGTTTCCTTATGATGGTGCTTGGCCCCCTTTAATAGATGGCGTGTTGATTCTTGGATATGCAACAACTTCAGTGGTGGCTGGATTGGGCTGTCTCCTGAAGCATGTTTTGTTATCAGGCTGAGTGGTCATGACAGTAGAGGTCATGGAAGAGTAGAACTTGTTGCCAAAACAATCTGTTTCTTCATACTTTTCTCTGATGGTCTTGGTGCCAATAACCGTCTCAGCCTTGGGAACTGTTTGCACTTCCAGCGTACTGACCTGTCGCTTTTCCTTTTCAACAGGAATGTTGTAGCACGTCAGAGCTGTTGTAGAGGTTTGAGATTTTGGAGATGCTGGTGGTTCTGTGTTCCTTCTGGCAGTGGACTGGATAGAAATAAAAGAAGGTGAGGAAGGAGATCCTTCTCTTGGCTTAGTTTCTGGAGGACTGAGCTCTGGCTTCAATTTCTCTACTTTCTGCATTCCTGGTTCTGTGGTAACCCTCTTCTGAGGGACTCCTACATTATCCAGACTCTGAGCATTTGGAGATTTGCTTGATCCAATGCTAATTTTACGTATATTACATGAAATGGGCAAATATTGCCCAGCCATCATGGACTCCTTAAAGAGACCAGACAGCCCTATAATGTCCGAGTCAGATTTCAGTGTCGAGACGGAGTAAAGCGCTTTCTTAATGGTTTCCTCTATTTCCATAAGTCTTGACAATGTTTGTTCTTTTAAAGTAATGATTGCGGCACTTGCTTTTTCAAGGTCTCCAAATGCTACCTTCATGGAGGACAACATTTCAGATTCACAGACTGTTTCAGATCTCCCTAATTCCTTTTCCGTCACCCCGTTTTTGCGATTTACATGAGTTTGTGACACAACCCAATCTGGTACACTTTCAAATATCTTTCTAAGGTCACCATCTTCCTGATTGGTCTCTCCTTCAATTTCTTCAACTTTTGAGAGAATAGTTTTCAGCTCTTCTTGTTTTCTCAGCTTGTCAAAGATTTCCATGGCTGCATTTGCATTTCCCTTCATGATTTCATCCATGTGCACTGATAACCTCTGCCTTCGTTCTGCTTCACTCTCTCTTCTACCTTTCTTTTCCCTCATTGTCACATTGCTCTCTGATTGTTCCTTATGTTCAGCATTACTCAATTTGCAGTTAGGCTCCAAAAGAGCAGGATTTATAGCAGTCCTCTCTGTGGTCATTTTGATTCTTTTGGGCTTCACAGGTGGCATTGCTTGGCTTGTCTTTATCCCAAAGTTCTGCAGGGAAGTCTGAAACCGTGAACTACCCCCACTTATTTCAAGCATTGAATCCGTCTTCTCCTCTGTGGCTACATTTCCCTCATGACTGCTCATGGTTATACAATCCTGGCTCAGCTGGATTTTGTTGATTGTTACACCCTGAGGTATTTCGGTATCTCCATTATTCTGTGGTACTTTCAAGAAAGCATCTTCTTGTGTTGGTTTCAGATTTGTGAGCTCTGCACATTGTTGTTCTGCAGAGTTTGATTCAGCTTTGGTCTTATTTCGATCTTCTGCATTGTTTGTAGACTTAATGGCCTTTGTGTTGGAGCTAGGGTTTATCTTTAAATGGTCTGGTTTGGGTGGAATGGCTGGCTTAGGTCCAGGAGACTTTTTAATTTTCTGAAGAGTGGCCTGTTTGTGTGTTTGGGTTGTCAGCGGGGAGCATGTTGATGGTTTATTTGCAGACTGGCCTTGAAATGGTCTAGTTTCTGCACCCTCATGCTGTGTCTCGTCAGTCACCTGTCCTGGCAGAAGGGAGGACAGACATGCTTTCATCCCTTCTGAGGGGACAATTTTATTACCACTCTGTTTGACAGCAGTCTCCATATTTATTGTTTTTTGCCCAGCATGCATTTTTCCCGCGTTCCTGTAAATCATTGCAGCTTTAATATCCCCTTTGGTGACATTAAAGCTAGAATTTTTCAGAGAATCCAGAGCTGCTTGGACACTACCTTTCAGGGTCTTGTCTCTTCCTTCCTGTTGCTGTTCAGCTTCAAAATTCTGTGAGGACTCTTTGCTGTCTTCGGTCATGGTTCCTCTGAGGTATTGGTTTTCTGAAGATGCTGGACAGGTATCATGTTGTTTTTCATAAACACTTTGTTGAAGAGCTTTTGCCTCCAATGTGGCCTGTTGGAGATTCATGATAGCTGCTTGAAGATTTGACAGTGCTTCATCTTCCACCATGTCAGCTACCTCTGGCAGAGTCACAACATTTTTGTCTGTTTTTTCAATGCACATGCTTTTTCCATCTTGATTGTATAAACTTATGCCAGATTCTTCTATACTTTCAACACTACATTTTTCAAACTCTCCATCAGTCGATAAAGTATATCCTTGATTTGCTAGCATTTCCATATTGTTTTTTAATTCATTTTTGGCATGTTTCTCAGACTGCAATGATGTCCCACCATGCTCTGGATTTGTAACAAACATTGATTTGATTATCTTAAGAGTACCTGCTTCAATCACAATATTTTGCTCCCTTTGTCTAGATGTGACACTTAAATCTTCATCTGATGGACTTTTCTGCAGACTTTTTAAGTAATTCAGATCTCTATTCTCAATACTGTTTTGGAAGAGTTTCACATTGCTTATCCTATTTTCATCATATCTGACCAAAATTGAGGCATCACCCTGAGTTAAAGGTGGTGGGCTGCACATTTTGGGGGGAGTTTCAGAGTTTCTACTTATCAGAAAATTAATTTTCCTTGGCTCCAACATATTTTCATAATTTTGATTGATCACAGTTCCATCATGGCTCTCATGTCTAAAAAGAACATAAACTAATGTCTCCACAGTTCCTGTTGTTTGTTCTTGTATTAAAACTCCTTTTCTGAGACATGTTTCTTGACCAAGTAGATCTTCGATGACCTGAACCATGTTTGTGGTTCTGTATTCTTTGTCTTGGTTTACTGTGAAAGGTAGTTGGTGAGTTGGTATGTCTATGTTCTTGATTTCCACATTTCCTTGATCATCCTCTTTTAAGAAGGCTATAACTGGGTTAAGATTTACTCTTGCCAAAAGCTGAAGCAGAATACTCTTCATACTTCCCATAACCACTTCCTCATGTTGAATTTCTGGACCTTTTTCCTGAATAAAGCTGTAGTTTGCCTTTCTCACATGCCCAGCCTCACTGGCTTCAAGAAGGGCTCCATGAGAATGAATGACATTGAAGCCATGTAGAGAAGTTAAGGATTTGTTCATGTTCTCATCCATGGTATCTGATTCTGCATCATTTTGCCAATTGATTCTGTCCAGAGGTGTTGATTCAAACATCTGGGTTCTGTTCTTTACATTTGTCTTCATACTTTCATCGTCTATGCTTATGTTCTCATTTGTTGGTGAGCTGTTCTCGTTGTCAAACCCCTTTTCAAAAACCTCTTTGGCTCTAGATATACCTAGATACATTTCACCACAATCTTGAGCTATGTCTGTAATATCTATAATCTTAAGGTCACTGTTTCTTTTGATGGTGCCAGTTTGGTATGTTTCAAAGTCCCTCTTTTGCTTTTGTACAGCTCCCTTTTCATCTTCTGAGATAACAATCCTCCCTGGAAAGACATCATCTTGGTCCTCTCTTGAAGTTTCAATTAACTGACCTTCAAACATTTTCCGTTTGGCCTTAACATTCACCTTGAAGTTCTCCTCTTGGGTAAGTGCTTCACTAACATTTTGTGGAGTCTCATCAGTCTCTGGGTGAATGGTTTGCTCTTTGGTGCCATGTATGGACCCTTCTTCCTTAAAGCAATGTATGAGCTGTTCAAATGCGTGTTCTCCTTGAATGCTCTTCTCCATTGAATGTGTTTGCTTGTGGGAGTCTCTGGTGCTGATAGCACCATTTTCAAATATCCAACGCCTTGATTGAACCTCACTCTGGCATGCAACATCTGTGTCAATACCAGAGTTTAGTATGTCAGCAAACTCCTCCTCTACCATGTTTCCCAGGCACTTCAGCTCAGGGTAGGTGTGTTTCAGGAGTCGCCTCAATTCACATTTCTGTCGTTGTTCATACAATGTAGAGATAATCTCTTTTGAAGGGGGTGTTGGAATGGGTGACTGGCTGTCAGCTCTGGAATTTGGTTGCAGGATGAGAATGGTTAGATCTGGCTGTGCTGAATCATCTTCTGAATATGGGGCTTGCTCAGAGTCTTTTGGTGTCATATCAGCCATCTTAAGATGAAACAAAGTGTTAAGTTCTCTGTCTATCATCTTGGCCTTCAGTAAAATAGATTTCTCCTCAACCCAAGTATGTATGCATGTGGGGAGTTTGCATACATACCAGTTGTTAGGACGCAAACCAGCATGCCATTGAAATCAGCATTCCATATGAAATGTTCCAGCAGGCCAGGTGAGATCATTAGTACAGTTGTTCATATGGTTGTACTATAGTTTTTTGAAATGTATAACACAAAACATATTGTACACGCAGTGATATTTATTAGATACTGAATTCAGGGCTACAAATATTACATCGTCTAAAATGTTTTCCCCATGTTCTCCCAATTTTGACAATTCCCACCCACTAACTCCAGTGGCTCTCCCCTATCACACATTAGCCAGGGAGTCTGAAGACTAGCACATGCTTTTTAAATTGTTGTGTAAGGTCATAAAATGATTAATGAGCATGTAACACACATTTTGCACATGCTCATGTCTTTAGTAAATCAGTGACTCAGTTTGCAAGTCAGTAAGTTGACATATTAATGTAAGAGTAACAAACAACCACTAAAACAGTGACTCATTTCTATGTGCATCACAATGTTATTAAGGTGACCTTGGTTAGCTTTTACAAAAAATACAGCTAATTAAGCAGATCCATGCATTATCTGTAGCTGCTTATCCTGTTCCACAGGGTCGTGGGCAAGCTGGAGCCTATCCCAGCTGACTATGGGCGAGGGGCAGGGTACACCCTGGACAAGTTGCCAGGTCATCACAAGGCTAACAGAGACACAGACAACCATTCACACCTACGGTCAATTTAGAGCCACCAATTAGCCTAACCTGCATGCCTTTGGGGGAAACCGGAGCAAACCCATGCAGACAGCATGCAAACTCCACACAGAAAGGCCCTCGTCGGCTCGAACCCAGGACCTTCTTGCTGTGAGGTGACAGTGCTAACCACTACACCACCATGCCACCCTAAACATCAGTCATAAAGTGGAAAAAACATTGTACTTTTTTACTCAAAGTTATTTTTTTAAGTACATAACCTGAACATAATATATCCACCGGATGAAAAGTATAATCTAAAATGAAATTTTAGATACTTTCAGGAAAAAATATCTTTGTCAACTCAGTTACGGGCAAAATGTATGCCATGAAAGATTCATATTAGAGTATTTAGAGTATTATATTTCAGTAAAATTTAACAAAAAGTGTAGTTTGGTTGACTTCTGAGTTGATAGTAGTAATTCAGAAAAAACATCAAAATTTGTTTATTTGAATAAAAATCTATCTTAAAAATGTTGAACAGGAAAAACATCTCATATGGTATTCCATAAATATAAAGTAAAATATAAAAGGACCATTCAAACTATTAAGCTAAACTAATCCTAAGCCTCAAGAAGTAGAGATTCTGACCCTTTTTTCAAAGCCCATGTAAGGGATGTTGCACTTGACTGAGGCATCCTCCGTGTGCTTGCACTTCTTAGTGGTGATGTTGCTATGAGGGCAATCCCACAAATTCTTCTCATCGCCAAGGCACTGTACTTCATTCATGTAGATGTGTCCTGTGCCTATGGTCAAGTTATCATTACACCATATTACATTTTCTGATCAATATGAGCAAAATAAAGGTTATACCACCAACAACGATGCACAATAAGATGCCTTAAATTGGCTTATAATACTGTAGTTTCACATGCAGGCATGCTCTATACAGAAAGCTTACAAGGTCATTCTCAGCATTTCATTATATCAGCCTAAAGACTTTCTGTCCAAGCTAAAAGTTAGGTGCTCAGTGTAATCCACCTTGGCCCATGCGTGCATCAGTCAGAGCCTCTTTAGCAGTACCGAATCCCAATTCTCTGCATACCACGCTAGCCGACTGCAAGCTCCAGTGGTCATCGCACACAGTACCCCACACAGAGCCCTTCAGCACCTCCACCCGGCCTTCCCCTGTCCTCGCACCACCCTTTAGACGCACCTTTGCCTGGGTCAGAGACAAAGAACTAGTTTGCTACTGTTACAACTTTAAATGGTCCTTATTCTAACGAGTTTAATGTATGATGGTTTACTGGAAAAAGGAAAGCATAGTGTTTGTATGAAGTATTTTTCAAGGTCAGCAACATTACACAATCTGATATTTTCAATACATACTCCTACACTATAGTAATCGTTCAGCACAAACCCGTTCCATACATTCCCAGAACTTTGAGAGAAGCTTCTAGTAAAATTACTTTCTACAGTGGCCAATTTTCCTTCAAGAGGCAACAAGTTTGAGCTTACTGTACGGTTTTGCTTATGCTTATGTCCATGACCTTGAGTGAACTGGGATCCAGGCATACAGCTGACTGCAGCAGGGCCTCCAGCAGGACAAGGGGAGCTAGTGTTCTTACTGAACTCCATGGTACAGGCAGAGAGATGAGGTTCATTGCCACTGCAGGCCACAGAGTGAATCCTATACACACTGTTGTGACTAGAAACAGTAATTACATAAAAGGATTAGTAAACAAATCAACAACTAACAGAACATAATAAAACTGCTGTTTCACTATCTTTGAATAGGTTTAGTATTAAAATTTAAAGTCATATAGAATGAGACACAGCTGTGGTATAAGCATAGAGGTCATATTATAAATGACTTTAAAATAGTCTATTATAAATTTCCACGTCAATGTGGGAAACCTGGGATTGTTATCTCAACGTATTTGACACAACTGACGCATTTTTAACATTCTAGCAGCTTACTGACAAGAATCCAGTGTAACTCACTGCATTTTCCAGGGAGAGACCATTTTCAGTTTCAGTTGCTCAAGTTTAGGGTCTCCTTTGTCGTATTTTGCACTTCATATTGTGCCAAATGTTTTAAATGGGAGATAGATCTGGACTGCAGGCAGGCCAGTTTAGCACCTGGACTCTTTTACTACGGAGCCATACAGTTTTAATGCGTGCAGAAAACAGTTTGACATTGTCTTGCTGAAGGAAGGAAGGCCTTCCCCAAAAAAGATTTTGTCTGAATGGCAACATATTGCTTTGAAACATATATATATCATTCAGCATGAATGAAACCTTCCCAGATGTACAAGCTATCCATGTCATGTGCATTAATGCACCTTCATACTATCACAGATGCTGGCCTTTGAACTGTGCACTGATAACAGATGGTCCCTCTCCTATTTAGCCTGGAGGACATGATGTCTAGGATTTCTAAAAATAATTTCTAATTTTGATTCGTCAGACCTTGGGACAATTTTCCACTTTGCCTCAGTCCATCATAAAAGAGCTCGGGCCCAGAGAAGGTGGCGGTGTTTCTGGATATT
>JAODIB010000011.1:5664973-5676046 GCA_027575605.1 Sciades troschelii | reverse complement strand
GTTTGCACATTTACCGCAAGTCAACGCCTCTCCCGATTTTTGAGTATTTTGGCATTTCACAAGATTTTCAAAATTTATTCAAATCTGCGAATTTTCGCAGATCCGCGACCAAATAGCATGCCACTTAAAATATAGATATACAAAGGAAAAACTGCAGATTTGCCTTTATCTCAAACAAAATTAAATCCAAAAATAAAGGGGTGGGTGATATGTAAAAAAAAAAAAGTCACATCATGATACGATGCAGCTGATACATGATGTGTACTACAACATACTTTTATACTGTCTACAGAAATAAAAGCTTAAACTGAGGAAGAGGACAAAAAAAAAAAAAACACACCAAAATATTCATATTCTACAATTTTAAAGCTCCAAAGCAATAAAAAAAGTGCTTCAAATCAAGACTGGTATTAAAAAATGTTATAAAAAGAAATGCTCCTGACATTTATCACGATCTTGATTTTGTATCATCGTATCGCCCACACATCTTTGTATTTTGCACAGCATGATAAGAACATATTCTGGCAAATAATGCAAATAGTATTTTATTTAGAAGTTTTAAAAGTTTTACAATATAGAGCTCCAGAAAAGACAAAATTCTCCAAAGAAAGAAAGAAAACATGCTTTTACTACAATGGAGAGGGCGCATCCCTCTTGGCATGCAGTGTCAAGGCTTCCCCTGGGGTCTGATCTGCAAATCCAAGTTCAGCATAAGGAACCTCTATAACCAAACCACACCAATCCCACAGTGCATTAAAAACAGATTTTTTTTTTTTTGGCGTGTGCATACATTACTAAAATGATAGCAACATGTTGTGGGTAGGTTTTTAGCTGCCAGTGTGCCAAAGAGGAGACTGCTGAAATTAAGATCAATGAGCGGTTAGGAACATTGTGAAATGCAATTTGTGTTGTCACATGGAGGACAAAAATTCAGACTGAACTTAACCACTCAAGAAAAATGATCTGTTGCACTTTTCCTTTACAACACCCCAATATTTGAGAATCACAGGGACTATTAAATTAACCATGTCAACACTTACAGCCAGTGTGAATTTACATAAATGTGGTTTGTTAAATCAACAAATAAAAGTGTATTTCATGTTGTGGTTGTGTCTCCCCCCCGTTTCTGAAATCAGTCTGTTCTTGGAAAAATGTATCTCAAAATAAATTAAAACCAATTTCTTGCACGTGGAATGTGTGTAGAAAAGGCACGTGCTACGTTAAAAGTGTCTCATATTCTGGAGTAACTGTACCAACAGTACACCTCCTCTCCATAACTGGCACTTACAGTCTTTTCTCCAATCTGAAGCACCAACAGCACCCCAGGAAAAGCCATGAACTAACCAGCAATTATGCAAAACAAACTAACAAAAAATTAAGGGGACTTTAAATAATGGGCAGAGAAGCAAAGACATTCAGAAACTGGAGCGGAGTCGACTCCTACATTCCCACACCCACATTTCCCACTCTCAAACCGTTTGACCATGTTCGCACCGGCTCGAGGGGGCGAGATGATCTTGTGCGAGGCATATCGGCGAGCCTTGCACCATAAAGAGATACTGCATCACGTACAATACTCCTTCCCTGCATTCTGCCTGTAAAATCGAACACATCTGCGTCCCCGGGCTCAGGTGGCGAGGTGACGGGAGATCCGGAGGTCACCGAGACGATCCATAGTGTGACGTCCAATGCTGCCAGGCAGGCTCACCTCTTGCCAAAAATAACAGTCCTGGTTTTTTATAAGGTCTATCACCATCATCAAACAACATCGTGTCCCCTTGCCAATAATGATTTAAAACAAAACGCAAACAGTATGCTTACAAAGTTAACCTTCACCGTGTCTACTCTGTAACAAGTAAGCAGCTTTTTGGAGCACTTATGTATTCTGCCTGGAAAAAAACCCTTGCGTCTAATTTCAACTCTAAATGAGGAAAGGAGGACGGGAAAGGGGAGGGAGAAAAAAAGGGGGGAAAAATGCAAACTGAAGGGGACTGAGTTTCATTTTTGAAAAATAAAAATTCAGCAATTTGTCATGGACTCGTTTTTCTCTTTAAATTGCCCTCCGAAAAAAAGTGGTGTATCTACAGGCCCTGGGGCATCGGTCACAGTTCCACTTCGTGAATACGGGCCAAGATCCATCTCTCCAGCGTGCTCAGGCTCCTACTCAGCCTTCTGCAGGTCTCCTGCTGGGGGCTCACACGGGCTCCGCAGGCTCTTCTGGAGAACGTGGGCGTCTGCTGGCTCTATCCTCTTGTAATAGTTCTTTTTCGTTTCAATGATCTCAAAACCAAACTTCTGGTAGAAGTCAATTGCGGACTCGTTGCTGATCTGCACGTGACTGAGGAAGAAAAAGATTAAAAAAAAAAAAAAGGATTATTATTGGACAGAGGTGTGTATTGTGTTCATCACTCGATCTTTAAATTACGTACATATAAAGTTATATCCACAGCAGCAAACAAGAAAGCAACAGATCAACATTTATTTTGTATTTAAGTGATCAACACAGCCATGACTCAAGTGCAAATAAAGTTTATATGTTCTTTCCAAAAATGATCAAATTGGCTGTGAGGGACGATTTTAGATGCCCGAAAGATCTCACTTTGATGGGAAAATGAAAACGTAACCTCATGAAGAAAGGACAACAACTGTGGCTACTACACCCTTATCCACTGCTGTGTGAAATGTAAATGTATGCATTATAGAGTAGACTGGTTTTATACCATGAGGGCCAAAAGTCTGAAATTCACACACGACAAACCTGGGATTTTGTTTCCAGGTTTACATGGAAAAGTTTTATAATCTTGACTGAGAAACAAATGCTCAATCTTGAATTTGCAATATTCAAATATAAGCAAATTTATGATAGTGACCATGCGAAAGCATTTGTAGTACAAAAGGTCGGATCAGGTCAGAGAAAGGTTTTATCACTTCCACTGAAGCACATGTGCAAATGACATGTGCACAGGTTTGAGCTAATATGGATCATTAGGTTTTACACCAAATTCTGGAGGTCACGCCCACTCAAGTACACATACTGTCATTAAGTAAGAATTAGTATAAATACAGAGGCGATTATAGGAAATCGCGTGCGCTGATAGTCTGAATTTCTCGACAATCACCTCAAGCGACTCGGCAAAACGGCGGCCAACTGCTTTGTCACCGTAAGTGAGGAAGAATTACAGATTATGAAAGAAAATGCTGTTCCTAAAAACACTAAAGATGCTACGAAGTTTGTTCTAAAACTATTCAAAGGTAAGATGGGATTGTGATTTATTTTATCGGTTTCAAAACAAAGTATTTCATGAGAGTTGGCACAGATAAGTGACAAGTCTGCGCCGCGCTGTCATTACATTTGCATGCAGCTTTTGAAATGATTTTTTTCTTTCAAATAGGAACTTTTAAAAATAATCACCTCAAGCTCAGTGAATAATAACCTTGACTTTGTCTTTATAAGAAAATAATGATTTTTTTTATCATAACTTACAGGTAAATGTTGTCAAACGTGCCATCCTTCTCACAGATGTTCAGCACATGGTTCAGCATCTTTGTTCCTTTGAACAAACAAGACAGTTAAGAAATTTCACCACTTAAAGACACAATCTAACACACAACACTGAAAATTTTCCTTTGAATATTACCTGATGAATTGTATTTCATTAAAAACAAGGTGGTAATAATAATAATAATCTACTTCTCAGAAATATAATGACTCCTGCTATGACTCATGGCTTTTAAAGTTCATTCCTGCTCTGCTTTGTGTAAAAAATACTGTACCTATGCCCAGTCTGCGGTAGGGTGCGAGGCAACCAAGTGTCATGATATACAATCTCTTCTGGTTCTGGGAGTGATCCACCCGACAACACACGGCTCCCACGGCAATGTCATTGAAGTACGCTGCACAATAACAGACACGTGACTGATGGCAAATCTGATCCAAAAGCAACTGTGTAAGTATAAAACATTTAGTTAAAGGAAAAGAATCAACAACTGGGAGATGTGTGTGATGAAGTGTCATCACTGTAACCTTCTCAAAGTTGATTATTTTCCCCTAACATCACATCTTAAAGCGTTTTATTACCAACAATTACAATTTTTCATGTATTAACTAATGACGTTATGCTTTTTTTTTTTTTTTAATGGTGCATATTGCTTACTAATGTGTAACAGCTTTGGGCTTTCATTCTTTCTGACCAGAGAAAATTGGGGGAGAAAAAGAGACACAAAAATGGTCAGGTGTAAACAAGGTATAAGTAATTAGTGTAACAGCTGTGGTTTTGAATCTCACACTCTCAGAAACATTTTAAAACTGAGTCTGGAGTGCTTTTCCCAGTACAGAGAAATGTGTCATAATCCTTGTTTGTAATAATTCCACTTACACTACAAATGCAGTAGATATGGATTCATTAGAAAAATCTAAACATGTCTGCGACATGTTAGCTCAGCACCTTACCTAGCTTAGCGAGCTCTCCTACTTCCAGCACATCTTTGTAGAACTTGTCGTTGTAACTGACCGGGAAGATGACTTGGTTGAGACGCTTCAGCTGTTTAATGTTGTGGGGGGTGACGTCCCCCAGCTCGATCCGGCTACTGGAACAAAAGCAGAATGCTCAACGGGGTTGTTTACTCGTCATTACAGAACAACATTACTGAACTTGAAGACAATGCTTCAAAAGAACTGGAGCACCAAAACTCCCTTAGACAATATCTGAATGTGATTTATTGGGTTATTTATTTACTTTAGGTCAGCTGCCCAATAAAACCAAGAATTGCTTCATCATAGGCATCGAGTTTATTTGTTGCCTTCACTTGACACCAGTTGGAGAATGACAGCAGTATTTATAGGGTGAGTGCATGTTAAAATGACACAGCTGCAGCTTGATGTCACTGCTACAGCTGGGGGTAAAGACGGACAAGTACCACTCTCTCAAACCCTGAGAAACAAAACCTTCTATGAATAAACTGGTGTATCCGCAGGATTTCATTTCACACACACAGGAGCCAAACGTAACAGTCAAATAAAGACGAAGATCCAATGATTAAACACATGGAGTCAGGTGTGGCTCCTGCTTCGACCAAATGAAAACCTACAGGCATGCTGGCATTTTATAACCACAGTTCCATCAGTCTTTATGCAAGACTGAACCAGCAGACACCAGTCTTGCCTTCCTGAAGCTGTGATCTAAGTGTTTAAGATTATTATTCACGCTATCTGAGATCCTAATATCTTGCCAGAATTCTGAGCAATAGCACGTTCTCTCTATTTAAGATCATTGGTATGCGGACGATCCTCTATGAAAGACCGGCGTTTAAAGAAAAAAAAAGTTTCTACGCCCTGCTTACATCATGTCTTGAGGAGTCTGCTCGTGCAGAAAACAGTTGTGCAAACAAAAATTACTCAAAGTGAGCTTGACATATTAAGGGAATTTTTTTTTCCGTCCATCAGCATGTTTCATTTCTGTTTGGCCATCACAGCTAGCATGTGTAGCTTTCTTGTGGGTTTTGCACAATCCTTGTAGCAGCGCTCGCACCTTGCCTGAACTTTGTCTTCAGACACAGCAATTCTACGTCTTCTTAACTTGCATCCAAAGAACTTTAACAATCTGCAACTGCAAGGCAGCATGGTGGTGTCGTGGTTAGCACTGTCGCCTCACAGCAAGAAGGTTCCGAGATTCGAACCTCATGACCAATGGGGGCCTTTCTGTGTGGAGTTTTCATGTTTGTGTGGGTTTCCTCCGGGTGCTCCAGTATCCTCTCACAGTTTAAAGACATGCAGGTTAGTTAAAATACCCAGCCAATGGGGTTGTACATGCCAGCGCATACTTGGTGCCACTCCCAAGCCTGGATAGATTGGGGAGGGTTGTGCCAGGAAGGGCGTCCGGTGTAAAACCTCAACCAAATCAAATATGTGGATCATTATGAAAAATAAGATGATGACTGCAAACTCGTCATATAAACTATGCTTTATCCGCATAAACTAGCATGGCTCAGAGCATGATGATCTAAACGGCACCAACAGGAGAACATAATGAACAAATATGATTTACAAATAAGCAGGTCTATTATTAGAGGATCTTCGTTATAAAACTGTACGGAGAGACTGTATTATCGCACAGCCTGTTATAGAGTTTGGTCACAATTTTATTGGTATCAGTACAGCACGAAAGAGTCTTAAAAGATCACTGGAACTCAAAGTGTAAAGAAACAGCTTTGGTTAAGCTAGTTATCCCAAAGCGACTGGTGCAAATTTGCATAAACACTGAATAACCTAATAACAAATGAGCTCTAGGAGGAGTCACAGCCAATCAGAAGAGAGATGTGCTTTTGTTTAACTTGACACTGAAAGAGACACGCCCTTTCTCTCTTCAGGTGTACACTCACAGTGAAAGGAGTTTCACACCAATAAATAATTACCAACACCCTTCTTATTGATTTCAGTGAGCAGCTCACTAAATGTCACATTTCTCTTTTACAGATGTGTGTCAATGAGTTTTAGAAGTCCATCCCGCGTTAAAAATATTAATCTAGTTTTCTAACTTCCCAGTTACCCATTTAACCCACACTGCTTTCTAGTATCACTGACCAAATATGAGTGTTCAGTGTTAGCTTCATGGCTAACTATCTTAGCTACGTTAGCTCCCTTATTATATGCTAGCTATTTCCGCACGAACTGTTTATTATTCATAATAATAAAGACACATTTAAACCTCTGTGGAATCTAAAATCACTGCTAAACAACTGCCACGGTTAGTGAATGTTCCATGCTAACCATGTTAGCTGCTAGCTTTTCACAGTCTGACTCAACATTTTTCACACTTACTTTCGACACTAAGCTAAGCTAACTTTAATACTGTACGACCTCAGACTTATATTTAAGTGCAAGTTGTTTATCTATGTGACTTTAACAGATCAGTGTTCGGTCTGACAGCAGCTCCGGGTTTAAACTGAGCTGGAGTTAGCGCTCTCGGGAATCTCGGCAAATTCTTTCGCAGGTAAGTTAGCATTAGCGTTAGCGTTAACATTAGCATGGCTAGCAACTCCCCCGCCCTCCCCTACTGAAAAAAGAGACGAAGGGGGAAAAACTTTTTTCTGTGATGGCTTCTGGTGGATAAATCCACACGCCGTTACTCACCCTTTCATCTTTATCTCAACTTATTTGTGGTTTAAAAAATACCCGAGGTCGTCCTAATGTTGTCCCAATACAAAAGAAAGAGAAATTTGTCCTAACTTTGGGCTGCGAGCAACTCTCGCTGCTGTTCCCTCCACATGTATGTAGCTAACAGACTAGCAAACGCTACTGCTGCTGCTGTCAATTCTCTCACCAGTGTGGGTTTTTTCTTTTACACTCATATTCTGGAAAACTCCGCCTCCTCTGATACTATTGGCTGAATGCATCTTGCTTCCTGAGCTTCTATTGGTTAAAAGCTGAATAGTTCTTGCGGTATGACTTACTAACCAATCCTAGCGTAAGAGGCGGGGTTTAATGAAAACGATTAGGAGAAATAACACAGCTCTGAGGCGCAGCAAGCAAAGACGTTTAATGGGCACAGGAAATGACGCCAGTTGCTTTTAATGTACAAATTAAAAGTCCTTGCTGTCTTTCTGTCTTGAAAATAACTTGAGAAATTTTACAACTCGGTGTATTTCTGTGTACTACTGTGGTTTTCTTCCTCATTGATGTGACTTGTTATAGGCTTGAACTAAGAAATATTAAAACACTCAAGGTTGAGTGTGGATACCAAGTAATTTGGTTTAATCCTGTATGAAAACCTACAATAAAAGAGCAATAACATAATTTTGATCTGACTTATTTACTAAAATTGAAAGTTGTTGCATTTTTACAAGAATAGTTTGAGAAAAATGACTATTTTGTGTGTGTAATTATATTTTCTTTTTTCTTCGATATGCTTCCCTATATATACTTTAATGTACGTTTGTAATATTTTATACATAATTTTTAAAAACTTCTTTTTAGCAGTTTGAACCTGTATACACAGAGTAGAAGGCGCGGCGTATATCTGTATTACACTCGCTCACACTGGAGAGCGCTGTGTATATCTGTATTTACTCATGCTTACACTAGAGGGCGCTGTGCATATGTGTATTTACTCCTGCTATCACTGGAGAGCGCTGTGTATATCTATATTTACTCCTGCTCTCACTAGAGGGCGCTGTGCATATCTGTATTTACTCCTGCTCTCACTAGAGGGCGCTGTGCATATCTGTATTTACTCCTGCTATCACTAGAGGGCGCTGTGCATATCTGTATTTACTCCTGCTATCACGAGAGCAGGAGTAAATACATATCGGTGAGATATAGTAAATAGTGAGAGCAGGAGTAAGTATATATCGGAATTTACTCCTGCAAAAGAAGAAAAGTATCTCCTGACTTTTTTTTGCCCTTTTACTAACTCCTCTTATTTTCTCAACTTTACCCACATTCCTTACATATCTTTATAACGCTCCCCTTCACTGTTATTGTTTTTTTTCTTTTCCAGTCCAGACTCTGATTTTTTTTGAACGGCTCTTTTACTACTGTAATTATTTTTACGGATATTATTTCAGTTTTTCTCTTATCTTTCGTATATTTCTTCTATAATCAATCAATCAATCAATCAATCAATCAATCAAAAAGGCTGTACAATACTTCCTTTCTATTTTGGACAGTTGTTCAAACAGGATTATTTTCTCATGTTATTTACTATTTTCACTTCATTCTCACAATCATGTCTTAACAGTATTTATTGGCCATATAATTTACTGTCGTTTTAGACACAAACAATTAAATTTTGATGCTTTTTCTTTTTAAGACCACGCAGTGCTTAGCAAATGGGGTAGGTAACCTTTAATGTGATAAACAAATGCAATGAGAAATACAACTTGGCAAACAAAGTTACAAACAAATGCAACTTTTATCAGAATTCTGAATGATGTATGCATTGGAAAATAAAATCATTCATGTCTATGCAAGATGAGTTTTGCAGATGCATTCATTCAGAAACTGCATTGTGCAGGATAATACACCAGTCCTCCATGTGTCCAGTTCTAGACCACATCCAGGTGCAAACAACACAGACAAGGAAGACATGCTTCTCATCAGAAGATATGATCTTGAAGACCGCAATCCAAGGTTACCCCATTTGCTAAACACTGCGTGGTCTTAAAAAGAAAAAAAAAACCATTAAAATTGAATTGTTTGTGTCTAAAATGACAGTGAATTATGTGACCAATAAATACTGTTAAGACATGTGAGAATGAAGTGAAAATGGCAAATAACATGATAAAATAATTCTGTTTCAACAACTGTCCAAAATAGAAAGGAAGTATTGTACAGCCTTTGTGTTTGTTTGTTTAAAGGAAGAAGATTGTTTGTTTAAAGGAAGCGCTGTAAAAATATGTAAGGAATTTGGGTAAAGTTGTGAAAATAAGAGGAGGTTGTAAAAGGGTAAAAAAAAAAAGTCAGGAGCTACTTTTCTTGGGGCAAGTTTGATTGGACACAAAAGTCAAATACACGCGATGTGAGTGGTAAGATGGCGGCCAGCTGGCTTCACTTTGACGAGCCAATGAGCTCTCCAGATTTTATATAGAGCACAGTGATCCGTATTTTCTCCTGCTCTCACTAGAGGGCGCTGTGTATATCTGTATTTACTCCTGCTCACACTAGAGGGTGCTGTGTATATCTGTATTTTCTCCTGCTCTCACTAGAGGGCGCTGTGTATATCTGTATTTTCTCCTACTCTCACTAGAGGGCGCTGTGTATATCTGTATTTACTCTTGCTCACACTAGAGGGCGCTGTGTATATCTGTATTTTCTCCTGCTCTCACTAGAGGGCGCTGTGTATATCTGTATTTTCTCCTGCTCACACTAGAGGGCGCTGTGTATATCTGTATTTACTCCTGCTCACACTAGAGGGCGCTGTGTATATCTGTTCCTGTTTCTCAAGCACCGTCGAGTGAATGAAGTCAGCTGATCTGTTCTTCGAGTCGCGTTATTTCTCATCATTTTTTTCTCCCGCAGCCTGAATCCGGAATTTTCTCCGATCCTTCACGTGATTTCAGGTAATTTTATATTTGATCAGTGTGTAAGCTGCGATAGATTTTATTTTAAATCTATTTAAAAGGTTGTTATTTTGGCCTGTCTTCATTTGATCCCGGACAGCTAGCGTAGAGGTAGCTAAGCTAAATTCATTATTCATCATTAGATTCACGAAAGAGGACACATTTCCAGAGGAAATAATTATAGTCTACATTATGTAAACGCTTTACATTTGAAGTATTTATTGATATGATTTGTTTCCTTCCTGTTTGTTTACGTGTCGCTGATTTGTCCCTTTTGTAACCTTGGGAACGCAGCGGCTGCGCGTGCAGTTTGACGCAATTTTATTTTAAATTTCTGTTCATCAGTTTTATCATTTATTTTAGTGAATATTTTCTTTTTGTGCGAAAAAAAAACAACAACCCCTGTGTACGGAGTACAGCCAAGCAAAGCATCATGGATTGGATACTTAAGATGTTAAATAAATAAATAAACGGTTTAAATGCTGATTATTATGTTAAACTAATTATTAAAATAAAAAAAAGTGCATTTAAATTTTTTGTAGGAAATTCACGGGCACCCTGGTGTCAGTGTGATGGTCACGTGACTGCGGATCCCAGTTCCGGATCTCTGTGCACACGTTTTATTCTCCATTTCAGTCTTTGAAGAGCTTTTCTGTGTGCTTCAGACAAATAGTTTCTCACTCCAGAGATCAGCTCTGAGCCCAGAGTCCTCCACATCACATGATGATCTCCACCTTCTTGATAATGAGCTCATATTTACCCTGACAGTGAGGTCATCTTTTAATTCTGTGATCAGCTTTTAGCAGGTAGATTATAATAGTGTTGAAATACAAGGATCCACATATATTTCAACAAAGATGATTATCTTTACACTGAGCCATGTGTACAATCTCTCTGGGAGTAAATGTAAAGACGTATTTCAGAATTGTGTTCAGGGGCAGCACAGTGGTGTAGTGGTTAGCGCTGTCGCCTCACAGCAAGAAGGTCCGGGTTCGAGCCCCGTGGTCGGCGAGGGCC
>JAODIB010000011.1:4326424-4336437 GCA_027575605.1 Sciades troschelii | reverse complement strand
ATTTCAGAAATGTGTGTTGATGTATTTTGTTTTATTAATGGTAATAAAACTCAGATAAGGTGTGTGTGTGTGGGGGGGTCCAGAATTATTTAAATTTACCTCACCTTTTAAGCAGTTCACGCAGGTCTACATATAGTCCATAAAAATCCTGATATGGTGAAAAATAAATGCGCAAAGCTCATTGATGATTTAGCATCACGACCTGGCAGGAATATTGACTAATGTCATTTCGACTGAATGCACCCATGTTATGTTGACATCTTACAAATATCAAAGTGTTTTTATTCCGACTATTTATGAGCATCCCAAGTATAACGCCTAAATATTGTTTAAACAAGAAAGTCAGTTTAGTTTTTCTTAATTAGTGGCGTTTAAGTGGAGTTTGTTTGTCACTTTCAATTCAAAGTCGACATTCATTAATCTCTATCTTATGTGCAACACGTGGGGAAAAAATAGAAAAGTATATTGTATGGTCGCTATTAAATGCCCATCTATATTTCTGCCTTTGGTGAGTCAGTCAGTAGACAAATGAATCCATGCTGTATTTCATTTTATTTAATGAACTTATTAAATTACTAAGACAAAAACAATATCTGAATGCGTTTCTTGTTTCAGCGAATTTCCAAACAGAAGTTGTGTATCATTACATCATCCAGACCTTGTTTTCAAACTGAAAACAAACTTTCTGTCATACAATATACAATTAACATCATAATCTGAAAGTGGCGAGTAGTTTTAAATTATGCGTCATTTTTTATTTTTCATTTACAATTCACAAATACACCGACAATCGTGTGTGTGAAAGGAAAGAGCAGGGTTTCTGCTCGACTTAGTCCAACCATTGTTGTGATCCTGACAGACCTCTTCACATGACAAATGTTACGTTATTCACACATGCATTTAGTGCAAATACTTCAACTGAAAGTGCACAGCCAACAAGTCAAGCATGACAGCTCATTTTCCCGACATATAGCTACACAAATCCTCCAAGTACGGAACTAAAAGACACAGAACACTGAGCACAGATGTCTGGTTAGAAAGACATAAAAATCACAGTTGATTAAATACAAATTATGTACAAATGTCAAATAATTAGGTTACATGCAAGTGTACCGTAAATACACAGCAACACAATTGCCATGCAGTCGTTTGTTCCTATTTGCATTCATTTCAATATGAAATTGGTGAAAAATTAATAATAATAAAAGAAATAAGTTTTGATAATTCCTTTGCAGAGTGACTCATTCAGACGATTTAAGGCGCTAGTTAATCTTCGGAGCTAAAACCACATCATCAGCGCTTAAACAGAGGTGGTCCACATGTTTAGCTCTGCAAACATCCTGAAATGATCATTTAAAACTTCATTTTAATTAAAAGAAAGTCTTGTGTGCAAAGGGATTATGTCTGAGATGATGATGATGATGATGCTTGATTTTCGTTCTGGCCTGAACTGCTCAGGAACTGGCCACTGGCACCGATATACAACCTCGAGCGCATGGGCCATTTCTGGGGGGGAAATATATATATACACAAATGAGAAGATTTTAAATGAATCAGAACAAGCAAAAACATAAACGAGGCTAATATTTTAGATATCAGCATTTTGTAAAACTATTTTTCAAGTGATGCATTTTGATTTGTCTTTTCAATATTTACTGATTGCGCAATTAAAGACACCAAGTGTCAGCCAAAGTGCTATATTTAAAAAAAAAAAAAAAGGCAAACAGCAATGAAATAAAATACAATTGAAATAATAAGCGTATTTAAAAAAAAAACAAAAAAACAAAGATGTAAAGACGGGGTAAAACAAGTCTCGATACTACAGACCTTTTTAAAAAAAAGTCAAAAGTACAATTTCTTGTTAAAGCTTTTTTTTTTCAGTCGTACGTAGACTGTGATTTAAAAAAAACAAACAAAAAAACAGCATAACACATGAATGCACAAAAATGCAGCTCCACTTTACTCACTTTCACAGGATGCAGGTAACCGCCGCCTTTGAGTGAATTTAACGGTTCGTTCCGTTTCGCACCGTCTCCTTCTTCCATGCCCTCTTCCTGCAGGGTTTTGGTCAGATGAGCTATGTATGTAGTGGCTAATATGAGCACGTCGAGTTTGGAGAGTTTGGTGTCGGGTGGTACCGATGGCAGGGTCCTCTGGAGCTCCAGAAACGCGTGTCTGAGGGTTTGAACGCGACTCCGCTCGCGCGCAGCGTTGGCTGCTGCCGGTCGCCCTCTGGTCCCGAGACCACCGCCTGCAGAAAGCACGCGCCCTCGTCTCCGGTCTGAAGGCAGTGCGTCGGGACTCGGGCTAGAGCTCGGGCTGGATGTAGGACTGTCCTCCATAATTGTCACACACCCAGTTCCATCCACTGGAGATTAATTCTGTAACCTAAAAAAAAAAGTACCGAGATAATAAAGTTTCCTAATAACAGCAACAAATTAGTAAACACTAGGCCTAAATCTGTGACCGATCTATACATGAAGTTTCTTGTGCTGTACAAGACAAGATTTTCCTATTCGACTTGACCAGAATTTGACTAATTCTTATTGCTTCACAGGAAAGATTTAAAAGAAAGGTTACCTATAATATGAGATCCATTCAGTGCAATTAATGAACGACTATACAACCAAAGTGATAGGCATAGCTATTAACCTGACACAGTGTTAAGCATAAAAATAACCTGACACAGCATGATAAGTTGAAACAAAAAACGCAGAAACTTGTTTCACAATATTTGTCAGAGAGAGAGAGAGAGAGAGAGAGGCTCAATTAATTGCCACGACCTCTCCAAGTCGCGCAAAAGGAAAACAAAAAGCATCGTTTAACGTGTCAACCCTCAAAAAAGAATTGAATCATTATTTTGCACACAATTTCTGCGCAAAGATAATTGAATCATTAAAATGATTTAATAACATTTCTGGCCTGGAAATCAATTAACTTCAAGTTATTTAGCCATCACCAGAGAAAGGACTCCAAATAAAGTTTGCTTAAACTTACACATTTTAATGCTCTTGAAAACTTAAAATGCTCTCCATGTTTTAAAACGAGGAGTGGATAACCTTTCACACACACACACGCACGCATGCATACCTTTACGCTTATTTTCAGCAAAAATGCCTTCTTGAAAAAGTACACATGAAGGCAGAGAAGTTGGATCTCTCTCTCTCTCTCTCTCTCTCTCTCCCTCTCACGCTCGGACAACAGATGTATAGTTCCGTTCCAGCTGCAGAAAGATCTCGATAGCCTGTAAACCGGGGTACAGTTAGTGAAGAAGGTGCGTTTTTATGTCGCCGTATCTTTGCCAAGCCCTCACCTGAGCGCGTCAGGTCTCAGGAGCCTCTAATTTATTGGGAAAACAACGAGCTGACAAGTCCTTCACTTCGGTGCAATTAATCACAAGGCTTTAAAACACACGGGCGGCGCATGAGGCGCCCCCTCTCTCTCTCTCTCTCTCTCTCTCTCTTTCTCAAAAAACCAACCTCCAACGCCAGAAGCAGCATTTTTCGGCCACACGCATCTACTTCTGTGCAAGCCACGACTAAAAGACTAATTAAAAGGGAAACGTTAAATAACCCCTAAAATAACAAACCAAACTCTCAGAAATTAGGGTTCCAAACTCTTTAATCTCGCTTGTTTTGTATCTTTATGATGTATATTTTACCTGGAAACCTTTTAAAACTCAAAAGCTAGCCAACATGCACTTTAAAAAGATGCAAAGTCCAAAACGTGTACCCTTAGTGGCATTAATTTTTATTTTGTATTTCTGAGAATGTATGGCTCATAGCCTTGACTTTTGTCCATTTAATGTAAATATTTGTGATGTTTTGGTTGGGTGATTAAGGTGGGAGAACATCCTGCATACTGGCGGTCACTGGATCAGACACTTGGACAGTGCAGGATTTTAGCCTGATATTCTAACCACTTTGATTCACAGCCAATAAATAAACTCTAAACACTGCAATCAACAGGGAAGTATGAGGAAATTCTTGTGAGACTCCCAAATTAATCACCCTGATTTCTAGAGTCCACACACGGAGATGTCGAGGAATTAGGTTAATGAATGGAATTATTCATAACTTGTATATCTCAGACTGTTCTTAATATACAATGTTTTTGTAAGGATGAAGTAACAGTTTTGCTCCAGGCCACTAATTATGAAGCACAGCAAATGAGGTTAAGTAAGCTCCTCTGCCTAATTACTCCACGTTTTACACAGTGCGGTTTAAAAAAATAAAAAGTTCTTCAACAGACTGGTCAATTACAACATGGGGTTTATTACAGGATACAGTGACCAAATGAAAGGCATCTGATCACCCTGTTTTCTTCATTAGTCTAGAGTGAATATATTTATTGTGACCTTCATTATTTGAGTGATAACAAAATGGCTCCACATGGAAAAGGAGCCTTTAAAAAATGTAAAAATTGTTTGATTCACAAATTGGACATTTCACTCTGATTAAAAAAAAAAAGTTTAATGTGTTGCACATTACAAAATAAAATGACACCTGCGGGTTCAAGATCAATCTAGTTATCTTTTAACATTTTAATGTTTGTGCACAGTTACACAGTAACACTTTGCAAATTTGTCAAGGTTGTAAACTAATCTTGCAGACACCAACAAACCAAATTACAGAAGAATTAATTTTGAATATTCTGACAGGAAAATTCTAAAATTGCAGTCTGTTTGAACGTAAGTGTACAATCTCCAGTTTCACTGAGAGACACAAAGCATATAAAGAGAAAAGAATTATATATTTTAATGCAAACTCTCATACTGTAAATAACAGGAAGTTCTGATGTTCAATTAAAATAAAAACACAAAACAAGGCTTGAAGATAAAGCTCACTGGAATGTGATAAAAACAGAAATTCTTACAGGCATCACTTGATCAAATAGCAGTCAATAAACTGATCGAAGACAGAGGCAGTGTGTGAGTGTATAGAACAAAGTGCAACAGAGTGCTTGCTGAGCTCTGAAAGTGACATTCTGACATGATGACAGACAATTACTGTGGACTTGATCTTTCTGTGAGCACTCAGATCCATTCCACATGCACTCGTGATGAACCGTCTGTGTGTGGGGTGCGGGCCATGGGAAATGTCTAAGAGGTCCACAAAGTTTCTTCGAGAGGATGCTCAGAGAGCCATGTGATTCTGAACTTTCATCTCTTAAAGATCTGTAATTAGTCCTGTGCTCCGGGGGTCTTCATGATTCTTCATACTCATGTGAACAACAAAAATGACTGTCACTTATATGTAGGTTCATTCATGTTAAAATCTGTAACGTGAACACAAAAATTTGATATACAATAAAATTGTCATTAGAAGCATTTGGTTAAGCATACGGCATGAGTACTTATTCATAGAACATCATATTAAGTTTAACTTTAGCTTAACATTCAGGAATATTTTCATCAATTCAACACCTTAAAGGCTACATTACAGTTTTTATACTATCCATAATATTATACAGTCTTAAAAACAAGGACAGTTTTCCTTGTCACTGGCATGGCACCGTCACCAAGGATACATCGTTTTGTCTTGTGTTTCTTTTATATGGTATGGTTTACTGTTAACTAGCTTTTCAAGTAAATCTTTAGAGTCACCAGTGGTCCTTAAAGTCCAATCTGTACTGTAGATTTTATTATTTTTTTAATGGTATAAGGGTAAAGGTACAAAGTGCATCACCTCAGTGACGAGAAAAAAGTGCAGTTTATTATCTGAGAGTTTAGACTTAACAATAAATATTTATTAAATAAATGTAATTATCGACATAAACAGCTGGTTATTAGGATTACTGTCATTACTCAGCCTTACTTACTCTCCACAAAGTACATTCCTTGTTGCATTGACTAAAGAATACAGTCTATGTTTAAATGCATTAAATGTATGAAGCATTCTTAAAAAGATTTACGAAAGGATTTATAAAATGTGTTAAAACAATGTACTGATTAAATTTCTTTCCTCTTTAAATGTCTTTTATAATGAATTTTTGCTCTATTATGTTGGCACATAAGTGATAGATATTCCATTTTAATATATCTATCACACCTGTTGGTAAGGCATGATGAAGTCGATCATATCCCTTATCTGATTTCTCTGAAGCTTGTTAGCGCATCTTCTCAAACTATGGGACATGCAGTGGTAGCAAGGGTGTAATACTCCTATCTTACACCTATAACGGAAATGCAGTCACTAAATCATTGGTGGAGAGTGTGCGCAAGTGGCACATGAGCTGAAGTGGTCCTAAACCTGAATTTTTGGGCGAGCTGGTCCAAATCAGCGCTCTGGTACACCTCTGGGAGTAGTGCTTAAGTAGATATGCTCTCAGGGGAGTGGGTAGTTTTTCCAAAGTTAAACTGTAGCTCCTGACCTTACATACAGCAACAACGTGAAGCAATTGATATCCTAAGGCTAGCTGCAGAAGAAAAGGTTGTTTATTTGCATGGAGTGTTAAGAATATGAAATGTAACTTGACAAATAGCAGGTCATTTATCAACCTGGGAGAGAGGAAGGAAGCGGGCTGCTAAATGGAGCATGTTTATGTTGATATTGTTTATACACTTTTTTAAGTACACCTCAAAATTTTGCTGAAAATATAAACAGAGTATATTAGATTTTTTTTTTATTTGATTTGACCATTAAAAGTGATCTCTTAATTTTTTCTGTAGTGATGTGTGTATATATACCATAGAAATGGCATTTTGTTAGGAATTAAGAGGGATTGCTGATGCTGTTCATACCTTACGTCTCCGCAGTCTGTCCGCACTGCGCCTGACCTCATTTTTATGGTGGGTCTCCCAAACCAGAGCGGCTTTCTCTTCCCCAGAAAGCCAGCAGAGTTATAGGCAAAGGGATGTTGGGGGCCCAAGTGAAAGTCAGCTGGAATGAAAATGGAATGAGTCACATCTTGTCCAAATCCCAATACACACGACACAGAGGGACTTGAGCGTGTTTAGTTACATGCTGATGACATGTAAGAACATCGATTGTACCGCATATGTTTAATACTAATCAGAAAAATGTTTGAGAATAGAAAGCACATATACAGTAGACTCCTAAGTATTTCAAAGGCTACAGACTGAAATTCAGTGTATTGTGGCAGCCACTTAATGTCTGCATTCTGATTTTAAAAAGTAATTTTTTGTTATTATGAAACCACAGAAATCAGTCATAAATGAGTAAAGAATACTAATGGCCATACCAGAAAAGGGATGTGAAATTTGTCCCGTTATGATTCTACCATCTGTTATTTTCTTCTTAACGTCTTTTGAGGCTTTCCAGTTGATTAAGAACTGCCGAGACATCTCGGTTATCTCCTTCCCATCAAGTTCCTCTACATATTAGAAATAAATATGGTTTATGAGAATTGTTAGAAAAACAGACACATGGATGATTGTTACACATTGTCACATACTGTATAAGCAACAGCAAAAGTCAGGTTAAGAGAACTCTGAAGTCTGAAATACTTTCAAAACATGCAATAATGTATAAATGTTTGGACAATTAAAAAAAATAAACACAGGGTAGATACTCCATCAGTCCAGAAACAAATAGTAATTTTGAGGTTCTATGTTCTTACCTAGCATTTTGCAAACAGTTATTAGTCTGTCTCTGTATTTGGGTTTATGACAGACAGGATTTCCACGCAAATCCATATGATACAGTCGAGGCCACTGGCTAAACACCATCTCCAGTTCCTGATAGAAGAACAATAAGTTTGTTTTTTGTTTTTGCGTCCAATTTAATAAAATGTTAACGTCTACTTAAGATCTTATTCAGGTGGAGAAAGCAACAAATCTGCACAAAACTGGTTCCCAAAATCAGCATTCCCAAAAAACCTTTAGCTAGCATTTTTTTGTTACTTATGAAAATAAAGGTGTAAATAAAACACCGGCTTGCTTTAATAAATACTGTCACTTGGACTAACAAGTTCCCTGGGGCAATAGCCTTCAAGCATGTTGCCCGCGAAGTATGTTTATCTAAAGACACATTAATCCAACGTGGAAATATGAATACTCTCTGGACACACTGATTGTTCATTCCCTTCCTGTCTCAACCAAAGTGCTTCCACTTTTCAGTCCACATGCAATCAAGTCTAGCGGGACTCCAGCGAGCAGTGCACTCTCAGGCTTTGATAAATGATCATGTCAGGGCCGTCAGTCAGAGGGCTTAGCTGCGAACTGCCCAGCACCAAATTGCTCTTCCATGCCGTATGAGTGCCGAATGTACCCCTGACTCGGCTCTCCTCCAGATCCACACTGTACTAATGATGGCCAGTTATAAACCTGTATTTGACCAGCGCTTCGATTCCCCATCTGCACCCGTCTGGCCACGTGCCACTACCAGCCTCTGCAGATTCCCATTTGTCACTCGGCTGACTGCTTGTCATAATCTCTTTTAAAAATCTATAACGTTTCCTCTGAATTCCCACTGAACTGTGCAAAGCAGGAATCGATCCTTTGGGCCCTGTCTATTCTGAATCAATACTGGCCAAGGGGTTGTATAAATTAAAGGAGATATCTGCTAAACATGAAAGCTTCCTTTGACACATGTATCACAATTATCTCAAGCGTTGCCTCCGAGGCCCGGCCTGAAATTACCGCACTGCTCTATGACAAGGTTTTTGCATTCACTGCACATTTCTACAGCAGCAAGTCTATCAGCCTGTGTACACTAAATGGTCTGAAAAATGGCTTCTCTCGAAAAAAAAAAAGAGGTTACGTTTCATCCTTACTAGGGCCTCTTGCAAGAGGAAACTAAATTTGTAAAGTTATTCCCTCATACAAATTTGGAGTTCGAGTGTCAAATGTGTGATGTGGAATAAAATAAGTCTAGTGAGGAAGGAGGAAAACTTGTGCTTGTTTAAGTTGTCAGCAAAGGCGGTCCCTGGAGACCTAGCTCACTGATTTGTTGAATAATTTGAACGCTGTGTAACTCTGTAGACTGGGAACCGCTGAGAGGATTTGCAGGATTAGTTTTTAGTATCCCATTTAGAATGATTTCACACATAATAGTGGATATAGCTATCAAATAAACAATCAAAAAGTGTACTAAATGTAATCTTATTGACTGGCATGTAATGCAAGATTTTTTTTTTTTTTACTAAATGAGTCCATTCTGATCTTTCAGTTTAGAAATAAACATGAAATACAAAAAAAAAAAGTTACCTGTACGTCCACAATCTGGTTGTCTGCAGCATATAAATGTGTCAGTTTGTTAAGAACGGCCAGATCCAGAATCTCATCAATGTTGTTGTTGTTGATATTCAAAACACATAATGACTCCTGCAAAGAACATGAAGTTAGAATGAGCTTCTTTAGATATTAAACTTGACAATGGCTTCTCAGGTTGTGCATAAATGGATATGCAGTGATACTACATGGGAGGCTTTTTGGAGGAAAATCTGCTGCATCCACCATCGTAGCAATTTTATTCATTATCAAAATAAATAAAATTAGTATATTTGCAGTTTGTTTACTGAAGACCAAGGTTGTAAACAGGTTCAGTTGAAGTGAGTGGCAACAGAGAGCTCTTTTACTATCATTACACAAAAACAGCTTTAATACAAATCTGGCCCATGTGTTTGCTTTGGTTTTGCTTTTTACCCAACTGCAAAAAAGTCATATAGATACACAAAGAAAGGTTCTCATGTTCCTAGTATCCTTAACATGGAAGGAGAGTCCAGGTCTCCAGTGTGTGGGCAGCTTTCAACCTTGAGCGACTCACCGACAGGCTTTGGACAGTACGAGGGTCAAAGAGCAGCTTCTCTCCTGGTGGGAGTCTCTGGCCTTCGATGTGCAGCTCCTTTAGCGCTCCCAATTGCTCCAAACCCTCGACCAGCGTAATGCTGTTGCCACCCAGAAACCTGGCAAAAATAAACAGCTGGTCATTGGTTAACTGGAAATAACACTGCACATTTTAATATGAATGCACAGTATATATTTTATCATCAAAAAGATTTGTATATAACTTTTCACACTATTGTACAACAGAAGGTTTAAGCAATACACT
>JAODIB010000011.1:4208432-4224905 GCA_027575605.1 Sciades troschelii | reverse complement strand
GATTGCTCATTTGATCACTTTATAAATCCCAGATGGGAATTCACACATTAATGCAGCAGCAGGAATAATAAAGAGTAATAAAATAAACATTTTCTGCAAGATTATAAATAGTAGTAAAAAATAAATATTACTGTTCTCTAAAAAGATGACAGCGCAAGTCATAACTCCTAATATTGAATACATTCCCCATTTTTCAAACCCGACTCACACCTTATATTCCCACTTTCTTGTTTATCACTACGTTTTTAAAACACACAGTGATTCTTGTAGCTCTCCTAGAAATTATTGTTAGTCCACAAATTGTGCACTGCGTAACGGTTCAGTTCTCTCAAGCCTCTGGATTGTATCTGACACGTTTTCAGAAAGATGTGAACTTATAGATTGATACAAGAGTGTGTCTTTTCATTCCTGGCAAAACTTCCTCAATTGTATAGCCTGCACCATTACAGAAGCCAATGAAGCTTTGCTTCCTTGTAGCAAACTTACTCTGAAACGAAATTTCATTAACTTGGGGAAAAACGAACACACTGCACATAGATCCAAGCCGATTTTAGGTCTCGGCATTTCACCTCAGCCAAGTTGACCCGCATGTCCTCCGAGGCGAGCGCTAATGCTACGGCTGTCCTCCATCACAGACACCTCAGCGCCACTTGGGGTCCTCTGAGCGCACCTCACTTCTCCCAGGTCATCATGTACAATAACATTTACAAAGTTCGTTTGGCCATGTGACCACACGGCCCACATTCATGACCTTTATAAGGATGTGCTGTGTCTGCCTTGGGCTAACAGCCAACTGCATTGCACTGCTGTGTACTCAGCGAGTCCCTTGGCTATCTCTGCGTCTTCCCACCACGAGCTGGACTCTTACGCTAAAACAAATTAGAAGAGCTCAGCACCAAGTAATTTGGCTAATTCATGCACTTTCAGATTTGTATGAAGTTATGTCAACCCTTCACATGTGTTCAGATTAAAATGATCCATTTTATTAAACATGGAGCAATTATAAATATTTTTTTAACCAAGTAGCATTTTTCCAGTATTAAAATAATCTTCCGGATATGAACCTGATTGTTTTAACTGTGCTTTTCTATTTGGCATTTAAAAAAAAATCATATTCATGTTACATGTTTTATTAGATAATTTTTTTTTGTGTGTGAAATATGAAGCACAAAGGTGATTGTATTTGCGCTCACATTCCGTCCATCTCTAATTTATCTTAATACCTGCATTACAGAGGACGAATCTAAGCACGAGATGGTATTTTGGGTCCACCTTTATAAATGTTAGGCGTATTTTCATCACATGAAAACGTGCTGACTATATCCTGGGCATAATAAAAGAATACTGCATTTCTATTCAATCGAAAACGATGGTTTGTCTCAGTGGGAGACCAAAATAGTGACGGTTAAATTAGTAGATTTTGCTGCATGTAAAATCTGTTTTTCTCCTTGTCCTTTTCTCACATCAGCCCAAACTAGTGAGCTGAATGACAAATCTAACTTTATTAAGAAGTGTTGGCCCGGAGGGAGCGTGTTAAGGAATGTTTGTTAAACAGTGCGTCACTCAGTCCTTCGTGCATGTTTGACAGCAAGGCAATTTAAATAACACAAACAGCACGAGGGGAAACGGGGGGTCGAAGGGTAATGCAGGTTCAGATAATCTGCATAGTCGCTTTGGCTGTCAGATTGCTGCTTGCTGTTCAGGCCGGAGTGCTCGACTAAGACTCAGCACGTGGAGCTTTAAATTATGGTTCGAACGCCTGCAATTGTGAGACTCCATCTTTACAGGGGCCTCCAAGTCATAGCGCTCAGAGCACACTGTCCAATGGGATTACCGTAATGCCTCATCACCCCAATCAGAAATTCACATCCCCAGATACGAGATTGCTCTCTTTACTCTGTCCTTCTGGTGACCAGTTTTCTGTCACACTGTTGGGATGAGAAAGGGGAAAAGTTTACATTTTACACTCCAAAATTTCCCTCCCGTCACGTAATCAGTGGACGTATGGTAATTCGTTCTGTCAGAAAATGGAGTGGAGTGACGCCACTTTGTAGCAGGGTGGCTGCAAGATTCGTGGCCAGAAAGTGAGCAGAAATTGTGTGAGACAGAAAATCAAGAAATAAGATATGTGTAGAGGAAAAAAATAATGTGTTTCAGTGAACCTGACGAAAGCTTTGCCAAACCTTTTCACCTGAGTGACGGAATATGTTGTGCTTAGGCATTCTTCACTTCCACTTGTTATTCGGTTTTTGTCACATAAATTCAGGTCTAGAAACATCTCAGGTTTGCACGTGTGCGTTAAGTAAGAATAAATAATGAAAATCGTCTTGAAAAACGCCTGAAGCTAAAACTGGATGTAAAAATTTGTGTGAGGTTTTTACTGCAGCAACAAACATTTATTTAGTTTACAAAGTCATGCGTTAACGTTTCATAAGGAGCATTTAAGTTATTTAATTTAATATGATTCAGTTTCGTTTCAATGTTTACCAGATAACATTCATCAAGTGCGTTCATTTCCATCCATGACTAAAAGTAAATATTGATAAAATGAGCTTAAGTTACATCACAGCTTGTGACTAAATTTCGATAACTTTTTGATAACCGATAAAATTAACCACCAAGAGCGAATGAATTTCGAATTTAAGTTCAGACCGGGTACTTACTTTCAGTCGGGGCAAAATAAACATGAGCCGAAGTTCATTCTTTAATTCGCACAAATTGCTTTATCATTATTATTGAGGGACGATTAAAGGTGAAGTTTTGTACTGTTAACTAAGTTAATTAATAAGTGTTACCTTTAAGGTGTTTCAGTCGGTGTCAGTTTTACATAGTCGTCTCTGCTGTCACTTTGTGTGTTTTGTAATAGACAGCTGTTTCTGTGCATCAGCAGAGAGGCATTGTATGCTTGCCTCTGCGAGTGTGTTGTAGTGAAGGGGTTTGTGGAAAGGGTTTGTGAAGGGGGGGGGTGGGGGGTTCAGTGTGTGGCAGCACACGTCTCAGAGCCCACAGTGTGTGAAGGGTAGGGGGAATTAATCACCGTGTGGGGTGTGTATGTGTGTGGGGAGGGAACGCCTGGCAGGAGGTCACCAAACGGCTCCCGACTATCACCGTGGGTCACACGTCTCGGGGGCCACGGCTATGTACACACACACACACCACACCACACCACACTCTACACACCCCACCGTCTTATCCCCCTTCTACTTTAGTGGTCCAAGAGGAGGCTAGCTCAACCTCACACTCGCACACATATACACACACACACACTCGCTCACACTCAACACACCCAGTGAATAGGGCAGTTGAGAGGACCGAAACACTGGTAAATATATTTCTGAATGTCTTGTCGTAATTTGTCAGTCGAGTTCCGACCATTGCTGCATGAATCATATCATACATATCAGTCTCATTGTCTCAAATCTCATCGCCATCATCATTTTGCGCTTCGAGCAAATCTTTTCATTTGTGCCTCATCCTTCCATCCTGGGCTATCCTAAACTCAGTGGCGTGACATGACAAGGGAGTGCTGGCTGGTAATTCCACGCACTTGTAATTCTGCGCCGTTCCTGATGAGGGATGTCTTGTTCTAGCACAGTATTTGGCTCTCGGGAGGGGGGTCACGGGGCTGTTGTAATATACAGGATTTGGAGCACGCTTTAAAGAGACGCCCCGTTATTCCCCTCGGCTTAATCCCGGTGCGTTAATTCTCTCTCTCTCTCTCTCGCTCGCTCGTTCGCTCTCTCTTTTATATGTGTGAGCGTGTCATATGGGCTGACGTTTTAAGGTGTGCAAATTTACGCCAGGCTTTTTTTTTTTTTTTTTTTTATCAGCCAAGGAGATCCATCATCTTTAATCACGCGCAGGGCAGGATTGCTTCATCACACACGCCTATTGGTCAGGCAGGATGATGGGACTCGCATTTGCATGAGGGAGAAGAGTGATGCGCCAGACAAATGCAGTCCAGTGATCATTAAGGGATGCAATTTGCAGTCCGGGGCTTCATTGGTGTGATGACGTGCGATTTAGGGCGGTGGTGGGTTTAAATCTCCAGCAAAGGGCTTTTTACCGAGCCTTCTGCATAGTAATAAACCCTGCTCAGCAGCTTCAACAAACACTAGGCTGATTACGTGCACATTTTCTCTGCTCTCTGTGCTTGTATTTAATATACCTCTGATGTTAATATGTTGAATTATGGATTTACACTGGGAACAGGGATGATCATGACTATATGATGATAAATGTATTTCTGATATCAGGTATGCTATTCTCAAAAAGGAATGTTTGAAAATCAACATTACAAACAATTTTCTTTTTTACAATAATATACATATATATTTCCTGATATATTCTCTTTGGCCTTTTTTTTAACGCATTATTAAGACAAGATTTTTCAATAATGTACATGCGTCATTGTATCTGTATCTATATGTTTAGGTTGCCAAATCAGAATGTTATGTTTTTATATATATATTTATGCAAATTTCTTTCTCTTTCATTCCTCTGAAGGGAAAAAAAAAACCCCATCTGGATTTGTTTTTGCACAAACCAAAAATTCAAGAAGCGTCTTTGTTTAGCCATACCAAGGGACATTTGCAAATCGGCTGAGTGAAACCAGATGGTACAAAACTATACAAAAAAAACTATTTATTATCAGACAGGAATGTGAAATATTGGCTCTTAATTAGGTTTCAGATAAATGAGATAATATGAAATATATAGAAAAGCAGTGTTCATGTAAAATTAATACAAATGTAAAATCTGTCAAAGGAAGTGTTTCTTTGACGTCAAGACATATGAGATGGCAGTGTTTTAAAGCACTGCATTCTTTTTGATTCTGTGAACATTTAAAGCCTAATACAAATATATTTTTTCAAGTTGGGGAAAAAAATATATACAAAAACAACATCAGGATTTCTGTGGCTTTGATGCATGCAGCTGCATGCAGTAATATGAGATGCAAAGGTAGAAAGGAAAGAAAACTGGTGTCTTCTCTCTCTGTCTCTCTCTCTCTGGATGACATGCGGCTAATGAAAACAGGGTGTGGGTTTCCTTCAGCGTCTTTCATACGCTTTAATAAAAGGTGAAGCCAACATTTTAGTCGTTCCCCCCACCGTTCCCTCTTTAAGAGTGTGTGTGAATATGGAAATTCAAAACACCTAACTACAGGGGCTTAAGTGTAATCATTGAGTCAGGGTGGAGTGACACATTTGCACTCGTCTGCTAGTTTTTGCAATAATCCTTTGATTATCCCTAAAATATTACTACACCCATTCATCCCAAGACTGCTTCCATATGACACGGGTGTATACATTTACACTTGTATTTGGCTTTTACACTCTGTGAGAATGAATATGAACCTCATAAAAAAAAAATGCTTCATGCGGAATGGACAAGACGGTCTTGTTTGATCCTCGCAGAACGATTCTCTCTCGAAGCTCTCGTTTTCAGTCTTGTTTCTTTTTTTCTCTTCTCCATCTGCATGTCATATCTGCGCCTGGAGGGATGCATTACTTAACATGCAGGCCATTTGCATGTTTTCTTGTATGTTTTGAATTTGCAGTGCTGTTCGTTTGCATTATTTCTCCACCAGCGGGTGGCAGTGTTTGCCTAAGCATTCTTTCAGGATGGCGAGGAGGCGTGGAAGAGACTTATTGTTGAACAGTTATGTTAAGATGGGAAATTGTAAACAAGACACTCTTTTATGTGCGTTTATAAAATATTAAAGAGTACGAGACAAGTTTGATGCGCTTCTTGAACTATTTGCATTATCCCGAAGTGTGGTTATGATTTAAGACCGTAAATATTCGTTGTGATAAGTGGATGCAAAATTGAATTCCTTTCACTTTTTCTATGCAGGAATGTTCGAAAATGCAAGAATTTAAAATCCCTTGCTATATTATTAAAAAATGCGTCTGGAAACGTGCTTATTAGATTGCATGATTTTGGAATGTTAGGACATCACAGAATCATTTTTAAAAATCCCGAATGCATCTTTTTTTTTTGGCTTCATTTCTGACCCCTAACTTTGACATTTAATGTTCTTAATATCCAGATTAAATTTTAATCTGGTCTGGAACATGTAAAAATATTTTTGCAATTACAAAGTGTCCTGATTCCAGTTTAAATCAAAAAAATGTAAAAATATATGATCAGCATGCAATTAGAAAGTGAAAAGCAATAAAGGTGGCATTCTGTGGTCATCTGCGCTAATGAAAGAGGGAGATTATGGAGAGGAGGCTTTAAGATGGATTAACAGGCCACATGCTGAGCCAAAACATCTGAGGGTTTCTTTAAAAAAAAAAAACAAGCTAAATGAACACACACTTTACAACAGCTTCATTTGCATAATGCCAAAAACACTGGTGTTAAATAGTTGTTCGGATGAACGCCGCCTTGTCTTTTGAAGGATTCGAGGTCTCGGTGCTCTTTTTATATATGTAACCTTTTGGGTTGTGTTTGAACTAAAAACAGCTGAGACAGAGTTAGTCACACAGGAGGCTGAACACACACACACACACACACACACACACAGAGACAGACAGAGAGAGATCCATTCTGCCTTACATGACTGAGTTAAGGGTTTAGCCTTTATCTTTTGTTTTCTGGTCAGTTTCTGTATCTGTTGAACAGTCCGTGTGACATCCACTATTTTTTAAAAATGAATGTTTTTCATATAGACAATTTATGATCACAGTTTAATTTTAGTTTGGACCAGTCAATAATAATAATATATGCTTGTCATTCTCCATTTTGGGTGTATTAGAGCAGCAGCAGTAGCGGCGTGTTGTCCACCTCCACTTGAGCGACATGCCGGTTAGGTCAGACAGCTGCTTTTTTAAACCCCACTGATAAGAGCCGCCCTGATGCTGAACATTGCAAATTGGAAGTGAAGATTGTCTTCTCTTTCGACTTTATCTTAAAGCAGTAAAACAAGAAGCTGTGACTACAACTGCAGCTATTGATTTAGCCATTTCAGCAAATTAAGAACAAGACAGCAAAGCCATTAAACCTTCCAGTAATTGCCATAGGTAGTTTTTGGTGATGCAGAGGTTGACATTTAAATCGGACCCTCGTCCCCGGTCAAGGCCAGCACCTGACTGTCAGCCGTCCCCTGATTATTCAGACGCATCGGGGAAAAAAATGTGTCCGGACATAAATATGTATGCTTACGAGAATTCATCACTCATGCATTCTCATGCATCCAGAGTATATCACTGACATACTGTATAGCGCTCAGACCAAACGCCACTTCTCTTACTCGCGATACGGCTTGCGTTTTATTTTCTAGTGACACGGGCACGGTAGTATCTCGAGCAATATGAAGAATTATGAAGGAGTAAAGAATTTGATTAGTGTAGGACGAAGCTGTGCGATTGAATTTGGAGGTTTTTAATATGAAATAAAAGCTTGTGTTGAAAAAATGACATCGCATCACGGCGTGTGGTATGCCGACGGGTGTAACATGATAATATAATTAAAAGTCGTTATATACATCTTACTATTTCATGTGATGTGACAAATGACGTTTTTTGTTTATATATGATTGTGTTTCAAGTTTTGTTTATCAATATGAATAATGTAAAGTAGGACTAAAGATTGTCCTTAATGGAGCACCGAGTCCACCTTTTTTTTTTCCTTTTCATGTAAATGATACAAATATTAAAAGAATAGAACCAAATCCAGCAGTGCATTAAAAATTCAGAATACAGCACTAAAAGAGGAAGGGTGAAAAAAAGAAAAAATCAAAGGTACAAAATGTGTGAAAGGGCCTTCCAATTCACTGAAGGATATTAGAGCGTCTAATTGGTACAAGTGCAAATGAGTTCTTCTCGCGTGCACAGAAGGTGTCATTCTAAAGGCCTGGGCTGCTTTTGAATGAGCAGAATGTCAGCGAACGTGCACAAGCCTCTCTCCAGCTAATTCGTTGATTGCCCCTCGGAACTGATGGCTGTTAATTGTTAGGTGATTAACATGGAGTAGTAATTATGTTGGCCCAAGGGGGCGATTAATGTTTCAACATGTCATATTAACATTGAGCATGGCTGCTCTTTGCCTGTGGATTTGGAGACAGATGGCATATTGTCAACAGCAGTGAGGTTTTGTTTTCTGTCGAGCTGTGAAAAAAAAAGTGTGCCAGGGGAGCTGGCCTTTTGTTTCAGCCTCATTAATACGATGCTAATTGTCTGCAATTATTTACATCATTACACACTGAATAGAGACGTCAAGTGGCTGTGACACTGCTGTGGTCCTGCGAGTGTACGCCAGATTTGATTTGGTAGCAGGTTTAAATGTTTTTGTTGTTTTGAATAAAGTCACTAATAAAGCTAACACTGAATTGAATCATAAAAAGACGACATGTTTTTTTTATTTTGTGTTTGACTGATTTAGCTCGATAGTAATAATATGTTCGCTTGTACAGTCAGACCAACCAGTTGCCGTTGTCTGTTTTATGTTCAAGTTAATTCGTCATGCCCTGCTATTATTTATTATTATTTAATATTTTTCTCATATTGTCATACACATTATCCATTGCTCTGGGTCATGGTTTTTGTTACACACATGAAGACAATAAAATCTGTCATGCATGACTTTCTAAACTCTGAAATGATCAAATCACTCACACAACTGTGAAGATTTCACTTTCCAGAGCGAAGCGAGTGTTTGAGATCTCCTTGTTATAGGGAACACATGCTAAAGTTAAAACTGAACACAGGGCATTAATGCGTGCTTTTTACATTTAGAAGGTAAAACATATGCTTTCTTCTTTGTTAACTAAGACACAGGCAGCGTTGCATCTTGGATTTGGTTAATATCCTGTTTCTTGCGCCCTGTTTATGACCCTGCCTAAGTAACGTGCTATTTTAGCTCAGGATTATTAATAGAATATGAAATTCTGTATGGGAGAAGTGAAATTAGTTCATCCGTTTGCATCAAGATTTTGCTCATTTCTTTCTAACAACTCGGTTATATGAAAGCATCATGAGCTAAAATGATGAGTTCGCTGTGACCCTTCATTTCCTTTCCCAACACAAAGACGTCTACCTTTTCGTCACACCGCTGCAAATCCATTCCTCCCCCTCCCCATGGCTTGGGGAGGCGTTTCAGCGCCAAAAAATAATGTTTTTGTTTGATGTACATTTCCATCAGTGTAATCCTGAACTTTGGGAGATTGAATTGCAGTGAGAAATGGCGAGTGAAAGATAAGGCCTCCTACATATTCAAGACTTGTACAGTAGATCGCAGGGACCTGGAGTGTTTCCCTGCCTCACTCAAAAGTGGAATTAATTTCAGCTGGCAGCGTCATGCTGTGGTCATTTTGTGTGAAGAGACATGTTGTTATTTTCATTTGGCCATTACAGCACCAAAATGACCACTCAGCATGCTGGCTTCTTCCAGCATTTAGATAAGCAGAAGGGGGGAAAAAACGCCATTGAACGAGGTGTACAGTGTACTAGAAAAGAAAACAGCAAAAATGCTATTTATTTAATTAAAATAAGAATCATCGGCACGTTCTCTAATTATTATCTCTTGTATATGTATTACGATATAGTATACAAGTTCAGAAATCGAGACATGCATTTAAAAAGCGATCGATTAATTTGGATTTTTCCAGATATATTCCAATTACATGATTAGCAGCAATCATATTCAGTATATTACAGAAACAAAGTTATTCTCTTCTCGTGGTTTTACTATGCTATCTGTAATATTTTGTATTAGGCTTACAACATACAGATGTAGAAGTATGCCGTTTTCATATGACATTGTATTCATATAATCTACTGTGTTATTAAATTAAAGTTTCTCCGACTGATACCCGAAATCTAGCCTGAAGTAGTTTCCTGATATTTTTTTTATTCATTTATTTTTTCCCCTTATTTGGACCACTCATCTTTTATTTCATCTAATAATTTGCATACTGAAAAGATGAATATCTTCTCATGGAAGCAGAAATTGGCCAAGTAATTAAAACTGAGATTAAAATAAATGTTCCCCTTGATGTAAAAAAGATTGTGGGTTAGAATAATCAATGATTACATTTTAATCAGCTGGAAAATGTCGAATGTAGAGTCTGGATTTTATTTAAAAAAAAAAAAAACTTATGATTATTTTTTTCGTGTAGTAAGAAGCTTAAAGCACAGATATGTTGATTTAGGTTGAAAAATGAAAGGGTTTGATGTGTTTCATGCTGGATTATTAGCATATGTCTTGAACAAAATTGAAAAGAGAGCTCATGTTTTAAATTTTTCCTCCTTGTATATTTATCTACGCGATTCGTATTGCGGCTAATTGCTCTGCTGCTCACATCATTTTTTACTCTGACAATCAGGAGGTGTTTTTTTGTTTTTTTTTTCTTCACTTAAACAATTCACAAATGAGCACTGTTAAATTAGTATGTTATAAACATAAGTAACTTCAATGTGTATATGTTTTTAAGGTTTAAATACCACACAAGCTTCATTTAGCCACAAATGCAACAATGCTAAAGGCATTTTAAGGTCTTTTATAGATTTCTGTGTCTTTACCTCCTTTGTTGTCGAGGCGTTACAATGGAACACGCCGGTCTTTATGTTTTAAAATTGGTTTCACACTTCCCTAACAGTTTGTTCAGCTAAATCTAGCCATGATGTATCATTATCGCATCTTTTGGAGGAAATCTATAGGATCAATACATTCTCTAGCTAGCGGGCTTTGGCTTGCTTACATGCTGAGCAGCTTGCTGCACCACAAGTCAAGAACATCGAGCCACGGGCAAACCGCAGCCTAACACAACTGCCGCCTGCTCGTCCTCTTCATTCAGAGGAAATAAGGCAAGAAATATCAGGAGATAGTCCCGGTCGATTAGACATTCTGTGGGAGGAAAGCTCACTCGCCACTTTTTAAAGCCAATTGCTGCCTTTCAAGAAACTTATAACTGCGTGTTTCCTTGCCAAAGATCAATACCATTTTTAAAATTAGATTACTGATTAAAAAAAAAAAGCATAATCACAGACAGACGTGAATATTTTTAACCTTATCCGTGTTCTATTAATTTAAAATACAGTGGCCAAGCTCAAGGACGATCGACGATTAATCAGTCGAGCCTGTGACTTTTTTTCCTTTTGTCTTCATTAATGTGGTCTGGTCAGCCTGAGCCAAATGTTGAGCAGTTCGCAAGTAATTACCGTCCGATAAACAGGTCAAGAGTGAGTGCGGCCGCAGCTGCTGCCATTCGTGGTGGCAGACACTTCAGCCCGCTAAGCTTCAAGTATTGATTGGCCAGTCTGTGACATCTCCTAAGCCATGTCACCCAAGTGAAAGAAGACTCCAAATTGACCAGTAATAAAGTGTTGGAAGTTGTGGCCGCTTCCTCCTGGGACTTGTTCATGTGGAGGAGAGAAGGCCCCTCCTCTTGGACCATCAATCCTCCCTGAAGGCTCAATATAGTGCTAAATTAGCCAAAGGGAGAGCGGATAGACCACTAGACATCTGTTACAGACCCTTGACACACTTTTCTACCCTGGTCTCTTATTTAAATGGCTCTGTAAAACAGTCAAAAAAGCCTGGAGGACTGTAATATCAGGATTTACAGCTGAAAAGAGCCAGATTCAGAGAATCGGTTAAATCCTGAATGACAGGCCTTCAAGTGAAGGAGCGGTGATCAAGTCTGCAAGGTCCAGTCATTAGCATTATCCTGACCTGATGGACATATTTCTCTTTATTCCCCATGCCACGAAGTAATGCAAATCCTGAGAACTTGTGAGACGTGTAATGTACTGTATATTGATTAGTGATGTCATCAGATCACCAGAGAGGATAAGATTCAGTTATCGAGATCCATGTACATCTTGGAGGGTTGTTTATCTTCACAGTTTGGCAATCGGACAGCAGAGAAGGGAAAAAAAACCAACAAAAAAAAAAACCCGTCTGATCACAAGCTTGGTACTGAACTCCGAACTTGATAGTGTACTTGGTTTTTAAAGGTTTTACCCTAACACACTGTGAAGTTAGCTGATAGGAGTGATAAAACCATGCTCATGCTATCTCTCATTCAGCTATATCGCTTAAAATCATCAGAGATATAATGCATCATGAGATGTACAATAAAAGTGATTAGTTTTGTCATGGGTGATGCATGCAAAAATCTCTGTTTCTATGGATTTAAACTTTATTTCTTCTGAAATATTTTCTAACTAGGACAAATTCCAACCTTTTACAATTTTTCCGATAACGAAAAGGCTACAATTAGGTCGAATTATTTTGTGTGTCATTATGGTGTAGCTGTTATGACAGTGACTGGATGCAAATATTATTTTCCTTGCAGTGATCACATTGTGGTTAGATGGATAGCTTTATACAGAAAAAATGAACACACTCTCTCTCTCACACACACGAGGAATTCAGGAAAACCCCAAATTGTGGGGAAAACTGTGAGGGGTTTGAGATGTGTTAGAATGACGATAACTTCCCAGGCTGTAGGTGCCCGACTGTGTAATATTTGGAGGCTGGATAAACACTCGCTTTTTGCCACTCAGCTTCGTAAACATATTCCGAAAGGAAAAATGAAATATGTCAGTGTTACATATACAGAACCAAATGTTTGTGCATTTTAGTCCAACTTGCTGGATAGCATTAGCCCGTATTTAACAAAGGATAAGTAGCTTACAATTCTGATAGCATGTTTAGTTTAAAAGCTGTAAATATACTGTATATGCGATCATGCTTCCACTCACGTCAGGCTTGTAATTTCAATACCAATTTTTCTGATCAGACTTTGAAATGGGATTGTTTTTTTTTCCCCCAGGCTATTTCAGTTGTCAAACTATGGACGATAAATGATTTGACAAGATATACACAGATCAACACAAGCATGGCTTCTCTCTCTCTCTCTCTCTCTCTTTCTCTCCTTTTTTTCTTTTTAGTCTACTCAGAATGAATGTCAGAATAATGACCTCTAAAAGCATTAGTTTTAAATTATATGCTGTTTAAATTCTAAAGGACTTGACGTCCACGTCATTGATAGACGCGCAAACACAAAGTGACAGAACTGGAATGAGTACATAATCACTTATGGGCATAGTTATTTTCCTGCGCCCTCCACCCAACACGAGGGCCGTGAGCTCTTCCAGAACACACTGAATTTATATACGCTCTCCTTGTGGTGAAAAAAATAAAAAACCTGTGCCAGTAATTGCCGGCTATTTCATGTTGATTCTGGTACTTTTTCTGATTGCGCTGTCCTCCTCGTTCACGGGCCAGCAGTCACGTAAGCGCCTTAGCCGACTCCATATCAAAGAGCAGCAAGCATGGACGCTGTCGGTGTAAAAGCAGAGAGAGGCATACAGCATGAATATTTAATCCTGGGTGACGGGTGCTGGACTTTTGCTTTGTCTTCCTTTGGATTATGCATTTAAATCTTCAGGAGATTAATGGAACTGCAAATAGAAGAGGGCTTTCTCCTTCTTTCACTCTTTCTGTCTCTCTTTGGCCATATCTCAGAGATAAATGAAAGAATTACCATACATATACGTATCTATTTCAAAACACTGCGGTTTGTTTAGCGTTTGGTGCAGCCAAAGGAATCAATGTGTTTTCATTTAGAAGAGGAGCTTTTTGTTTTGTTCCCACAAAAATAGAAAATGTAATATTTCATTTCCCATCGAGTAGGGATGCCAATTTTTCTGTTTGGACGTACTGTGGATTTAATTTGAAATCAGTAAAATAGCAGCTTGCATGTAAGGCGATGATAGCTCAGTTTCTGCTCATTGATTTTGCATTATTGCTAAAGACGTACCATGGTTCCAGTCCACACCAGGGGTCTACTGGGAAAAAGTGCTTGAAGGAGTCATGATGTATTAAAATGATTTGCAAAAATCAATTGTTTAGCCTTGCATAAAATACAAGGCATATACTGTATGTGTGTGTGTGTGTGTGTGTGGTCCCCTTCATTTTATCATCGGCAGACATGTTCAGCACAAACTTTTATCCAGTGATTTATCTGTATATGATATTCGTCTGGGTTCATCCTGTGAATGTGGAAAATTTCTGTCACACTAAGATCGCTATATTTAATGTCAAATACACAAATGATAATATATATATAATGATTTCATATTTCTTTAAGTACTGTTACTGATCTATGAATCTTGAGCCAACACAATATTTGAGAAGAAATAAAAAATAAAACAACCCTGACTGCCGTCTGTGAAGGTTCTCAGTCATCCAGGTCATAGTAAACCGTAGGCGCTAAAAAAGGCAACTGAAAATTTCAAGCGAGTCTCGTTGCCTTTTTTTTTGCACCTACAGAACCCTGAATGCCACTCATTATCGTATTGTGTTCTAGCCATCTTTGAAGTCCAACACGGACATTCAGAGAGAGGACATTTCAGAGTAAACGGTACCACCAGACCCTCTGAATGGACGGCTTTTTGGGATTATGTAAATCATGTGTGCAACTTTGAAGTGTTTAGAGCAGTGTTGCAGCAACTGCGGTAATTATCACCGAGTCGAAGTGCTAAATGCACAGTGCTACAAAAGCACTGCAATTACCTCCATGCTAATGAGGCTTTGAGAACAATGATGCGGTTTAGCAGATCTAAGTGATAAATCTTGGCTTTGCCTGACGCCACACTTCACTGCATACTTTGTTTTGTGTCGTTTCTTTTCTTCAGATGACACAACATAATCCACTTTGCAGCTGCTGATAACAGTTTTGTCATTTGATCACCGAAATGTCTGATTTGACAATGAGCTTGAATTAAACTGCAGCTCTGTTAGGTTTGTTGCTGCGTTTTCGCATTTAGATGGATGCGAGGTGTTAAGAGTTCCACATCACGCTCGGGTTCAGGAGCGTCTAAACCACATGGTCCCAGTCTGCTTCTGAGCGAACTCCAGTGCTGTGTGATTGCAGTGAGAAAGCGATTTGACTCTGAATCAACTCACCTGCAGGAATGGAATCAGTCGTGCCGTGTGTTTTGCGTCGAGTGTATCACAGAATAAGGCTGTGTTCTGGAGATTTGGGCCGACACACAGAAAAGAAAACTAAACACTCGATGTGATACACAAAGCTTTTGGAGATAATTATGGATTCATTTTGGATAATTATGGAATCATTTATTGATTGTGTCTGTGCGGACTTGCTAAAGGTTTACCTTTTTCTGTCACCGTATTTCTAATTTGGTTTCTTTTACCAAATAGCAAACGAATCAAATTCTCTCTGATTCGGATTCAACAAATGGACTAAAGTGTGAAAGTAATATTAAACTCTCAGGAGCTGTCAGAAATTCTGATGAGTTTCAGTATAGTTAGTACATTTTCAGCACTAGGTACTGGTTAATATGCTTTAATAATAAGTTGGGACTTGAAAGGGATCTTTGGGGCATAAAATGATTTTATATTCTGCTTAGTAGTACCAGTCGTTTAGCTCCTGTAAGTAGGTTTTCTGCTTTAATGCAGCATATTATCTCATATTTTTTAAATAGCCCAGATATTAATTCACTCTTTTAAGCCACAATTCAAATTTAGTGTGACTGTAATTATTCCAATATTAAAATTTTTCTTTATCTACGTATCTTCTCACCCTGAGCTCGGCAGGACCTCCTTCTCCGGCTATCCTTAAAAGCTCGATAAGCCCTGTGCCGTTTTCGAGTAGCTTTGATTGCAAGGTGAACGACGTAATACTATATAATCCAGTCGTCTATAAAATCCATGGACATTGTAAAAACGTTACCCTTGGAGCACTCAAGCTGCAGGGCCAACACCTCCAGAAATAAAGGTCTTGTTTTGGCAAATTTGTGAGTATTGCTACCATTACGCTGATCAATACCCACATGTCCGTGTATTGATCCTCATGTCTGTGAGGGAACTTGGGGGAATGGATCTGTTTTGGTTTTCATTTAGACCACACGTAGGGATCAAAAGAGTGCAGCGTTAAAGAGACAAGTGAAGGCGTTTTGCTCGATTGCATTAGGGGGAAAAAAGGCTCTGTCATTTTTGATGATGTTTTGGTGTTATGCTGATTAGTGTGACATTTTTACACCAATACACAACCTAAAATGCCTGATGCTCTGTAGTTCATGATCATTGTTATCCCACAGTGCTGTTGAATTCTCATAACACATGTTGATTAATTTCCATAACAGGTTTAACATTTTAATATAGGATATTTAGTCACTGCCTAAAGGCGGAGCTCCTGATGAGTTTATGAGCAAAATATTTGCAAGAGCACAAAATCACCCTGAATAGAATAATATTATAGCACTATGAATGAACCATTGAATTGTGTAGCGTTGTGTATTTCACCTCAATAAAATGCTGCATTCTCTTGTGACAGCAGGACAATAATCAGATACGCATCGCCGTTACGCATACATATTTATTCCTTTCTTTGACACCACATGCCATGCACCAGAAACACCACCACCACATTTATTATGGTGTGACTCTGCTGGGTGCCTGGTGGACAGCAGTGAACCAGCGCTTTCACTTTACATC
>JAODIB010000011.1:4173156-4185874 GCA_027575605.1 Sciades troschelii | reverse complement strand
CTGTGGGTGGAAACAAACGCCTTGTTGATAAGAGAGGTCAGAAGAAAATGGACAGATTGGTTCGAGCTTTTTTGCCAGGAAGGATATAGTAACTCAGAGCAACTCTTTACAACCGTGGTGAGCAGAAAAGCATCTCAGCATGCAATAGAAGAGCACATTGGGTTCCAATCCTGCAGCCAAAAACCGGGATCTCAGAATCAACAAGTTCCTATTAATGTGGCCGGTGAGTGTATACTGGAGCGTTCACAACGGCAAGAGGCAAACAAGTTCTAAAACACCAATGGCCCGACATTCCCAGCTGCTGTAAGACGTATGATAACCTTGACAGTCGTGCGTGCCGTGTACAGTCCAACCCCCTGAAGGTAACAAACTAATATAAAAACACAACATTAACGTCTCCGTGTATCACTCGGAGGAAAGTTAAGACAAGGTGATATCAGTTGACTAAAGGTTACTGGCACCAGAGGTCTAGGGATTAAATCCTTGAGATAAGCTGGTCCTGTAGGATCCAAGTTGTATTCTTTAGCATTTTCAGCTTTCCCCTCAGTGTCAGTGCTAAACCTCATGCACCTCACAGCAAAATTCAGTTTAGGGCGCTCTTTTTTTTTCCCCCTCAAGATAATACATTTCCTCTCAACCTACCATCCAGGAGCTCCTCGAAATCGTCCACGAAGAACTCGCACAGCGGCGGCCGCTTGGGTCTCTTCAGTGTGTTCAAGAGCTGCTGGATTTTAGACGAAACACGACTGTTCACGGGGACACCTTCAGGTGAGAGAGAGAGAGAGAGAGAGACAGAGACAGAAAGAGGGATGGAGGAGATAAAAATGAATGGGATGAGATGAAAAGGTGAAGGGATGCCAGGATGCTTTCACATCACGGCCTTTCAGTTCCATCAAGACAGAACGACCTTAAGAGTCATTCTGACGCTGTGCTCAGTAGATACATGGCTCCACCCACTGGGAGCTCTCAGGCTCTCTGATTGGACCAGCTTTGATTAGACTACGCTGCCTGGCAACAACCTGCTACCAAGTGACGGCGTGAGCTTTTTTCCTGAATGGAGAAAGCATCAATATGTCCACTGTATAGGACAAAATACATCAGCATATGACTAATAAATTGTGATTATAACATAACAGTGGATAGCATTATCTTATACCTGGTGTTACTATAAAGTATTACATATAATGTAAAATATAATACAAGTGATTTAAAGATATCGTTAGTAATGACGAACGGTGGATTAATCTATATTATTATACACACAGGATGCTTTTTCCATGGAATAAAAACGTGTTCTATTCCCTTCTAGAGGGTTTATTGATAGCATGCAATATTGTAATCATATCGCTTATCCTCCATGTATTACGCCACTCTACACAATGAAGAATGAGCATGCGATATTGTTATAATATTGCACATTGTCAAGACAATACGACGTCACATGTCGGAGCTCATGCGAAGCTCTAATGACAAAACTTTTTGTCGGCCGGGAAAGAGAGAAGACGAGGCTGATCCAGTGCTACTGCTAGGATTAGTTATGCTACAATTAAGCACTAAATAAATAAACTGAAAACTGAAACCGAAGACGCAGTGAACACCCGAAAGGCTACGAAAACTTCATTAGATATTCTTCGCGCATATTTACAAGAGAAAAACATACCAACGGACATTGAAAAACTGGAAAAGAGACACGCCGGAGATGTAAAACTTCCACGCTAGTGACTGACTGTGAAAATTTGTGAACAAACATGGCCGCCAGGTTTGCCTCGTTAAAAGCGGAAAATTTTGAGAGAATTTTGGCTGCCAGGTCGCTCTGGTGTGTGGTGTGTAGCTGTCAATGTTGATTTTAAAAGTAACTCAGTAAATTACACAGGGAAAATAATAATAATAATAATAATAATAATAATAATAATAATATTTGGCTTGACTGCACTAGCATTGGCCTTCACTAACACTACATCGGCTAGAAGGTAATTGGACTGCCGTGCTAACAGCACCGTTTTGTGGGTAAGCTTGCATTGGCCTTCAAGAATGCTGATATGAAGAGTGTGTATGTATAATAATAATAATGACTGGCTTTTTTTTCATGCCATATCATATATATTCCATTCAGGTACTCATCTTTGACTCGTTCAATATCATGCTAGCTGAATGGAATATATCTGATATACCACTCAAAGCCAGATAATATTATTTAAATAAATATGCCACTCAGATCCGCGATGTATTTCATATGAAAAATGCAAGTTTTTCAATACGAGAAGATAAACTTCATATCTTCAAGCCAACGTGTGATTTTCTTTTTATTATATCGACACATTCACAAGCAAAAAGTCCCCAAATTTATCAAAACAATTCATCGATTTCCTCACCAGTGACATATAGAGATTTATGTCACGGTTTTGGTTCTCCGTGTCCTGGATGGAGCTCGTATGAAAAATACCAGTGGTGTATTTCCCAGTAAAACACTCATGTCTATGTAATATAAAAATATACAGTATGTTTAAAAAATTAAGATTACATAAAAATCAAGTTATAATATGATCCAGGAATCATAGTGAAGGTGAAGGAGCTTCCTCAGGGACTATTATAATCCAACTCAAATGAAACAGAGCCACAGAAAAGTCCTTCCATGTCCCTGTGAGTACAATAAATTCAGTAATATGCAGATTTCACAACGAGCTCTCAGACTAATGATAAGGAAAGTAAGAGAGACGCCAGCTGTGACTTGTAAAGAGCTGCGTGATCACCTGTAAGCAGCAGGAGCAGCAATTACACAGAGAACAAGAAGCAGATCTCTGGTCCGACACCTGACGCTTATCTCCTTCTAAAGCCAAACTCTTTACAAACAATCTTGTCTGATCAGACGAAACCAAAATAGAAATTTTGGGCAGCAATTCAGTTCATCACGTTTGGAGAAACACCATGAAGCATGGTGGTGGGAGCATCATGATACAAAGGCTGCTTTTCTACAAACTGTACTGGGCATGACAAATCAGCGAAAGTGAATCTGAGGAGAAGATGGACGTTCAGACAAGAAAACGACCCCAAACATGCAGCCAAAATAATTCACGAAGCTCTTGCATGGCTTCGCCAAACGCCTCACGTGCGTCCCATTGAAGATTTATTTGGGATTTGGAAGTCCATTAGAAGGACAGAAGATGATTTATCTTGAGCAATGGGGAAAATTGAACAACAATTCTGCACATAGGCATAGATTTTTGATCAAGTCCAAAGGCGGAAGGCATTATGTGTGTAAATGTGAAGTGGATATTTGCACTTTGATGGAAGTTCCTGAACACCAAGCATATTTTGGGAATAAATATTTCCCCTCATTGTAAAACCTCAGAACCAAGCAGGACTTCAGCCTGGATTTCATTCATTCATTTTTGCTCTCATTTCATCTTTATTGAAGTACAACATTTTTTATGACTGAACACACTCCACCCTATCTCAGTGTTGTTTGTTTTTCCTAATCAGTGCATTATTACTTATTATTAATGCACCAGATAATTTTGACACGTCTAATGACTCGGATTTGTTTCCGCTTGATTTATTCAGGCTCGTGATGGATCGGCATTACGGTCAGCGCTGATACGTTTTTGTCTGCACGATTTGTATGTACATTGTATATTATTATTATTATTATATTGTATAATTATATTTGTTGTTGTATAACCGAAGTAGTGTAGATGTCAGATCTAATTCGAAATGAAGATATTTTTATTTCATGATGCACAGCTATTAATGTACATACAGTCAAGATGCAGATATTTTTGTATTTCGATACAAACCAAACATAATCTGAACATAAAAGGTCATCAGAGTTTCACTCATGGAAGTAAATAACCTCCAGAGGAAGTCGTTAAGGAGATGAAAATACCTCCTCAGTCCTACTTGATATATTTACAGACTGCTGGAAACAAATGTCAAGTAAATGAGGAATAAAAGACGTGGCAAAGGATGGTGACGAGCTGTGAAAAGAAAAAAACACCTGCGTGGAAAAATCATGTACGTTAAAATTGCCCTCAACAGCAGGCCTGCGTTTACGTTGACAAAAAGCCAATATCTTTCCAGGCATGAGGTCAGGAGTGTTAAAGATTTCTCGGCGCTTGTGCAATTCGCTCCCCCTCCTGCACACTATTTATAGCATGCAGGCCCAAGCAGCTGAGCTGACTGCAGTGATGTCACTGGCGCTGATGGAATGCTTTGTTCTGGAGTGTGTGTGTGTGTGTGTGCATGCACAGTAAGATGGCTGACCCTCACCATCTTCGATTACACCAGGCACCATTGTACTGAAAGATGGATCAAATGAATGAATCTAAACCTTCGAGATAAAGAGTTCACTGTGAGTTTTGTCCTTAATTCCCTGCATACAATGTCACAGCATGCAAAAATGGATGACCATTAGATTTAATGATTTATTTCTCACATTGACATGAATTCAAGCTCCGAGACATTCATGTGCATTTAATGTTGACATCAAGTCTTGTATTTTATTACATTTTCATATTTGTAATGCTTACTTGACTTTATTCTCCAACGTGTTTCCAATGTGTTCATGTGTATCTCGTGCAAAAGTCTTAGGCACATCGTGGAAAGAAATGCTGTCGACCAAAAATGGCTTAAAAATAATGAAATGAAATGTTTCAGCATTTAAAAAATACTATAAACAGTAATCAGTAAGCCATAATAAATCAATATAACAAAGTCAATATTTGGTGTGAGACGACCCTTTGCTTTAAAAATAATCTCCGTCTCAGGTCCAGTGAGGTCAGTTTTATGCGGAAATGATCTGTAGGTTTTCCTGAGCATCTTACAGAACCAGCCACAGTTCTTCTGGACACTTTGACTGTCACACTCACTTCTTGAGTTTGCCCCCAAAACCCAGCAGCCTTCATTACGTTTTCTTTTTTAATCTGAAAAGTGCTCTCTTATGGAACATGCTGCTCAGATACAATTTTTTTTCTGTCACATTTAATTTTGTGCTGGAAAACGAAACGAACGTTTTGAACTCTAAAATGCTTTTGTAATGTTTTGACTCGATAATGTAGAAGTCATAAAGTAGAACTCTATAACAAAGTTTGTATGAAAAAAATAGGGGGGCTAATACTTTTGCACAACCCTGTGTATATATATATTAATAGTCTTCAATGATAACATTTTTGTTTCTAAACACATTATAAGATTTCTAGCTTTGTATATTTCATGCGTCATGTTTTATGCTTCTTTTCCTCATGGTGATGGACATGGACAATCCATTCACTTTTTAATCCAAGTCATATTTCTAAAAATTCATACAACGTGCAATGTTAAGTAATGAAAAAAGAATGTGGAATGTTTTTCAGTAATTTATGCATGAAAGAGTTAAATTAGTCTCACTTCGTTTAATTTTATAACGCACTTGACAGTTATTCAACCTTTAGAACCCTACTGTCAAATGTAATGCATTTTCATACATAATTATGACAGTATATATCCCAAATAATCAATTCTAGTGTGTAATATAGTTTGCACAAACAGATGCATTATATTATAAAAACCTTTCAATGGTTTTGTTTTTAAATGGAAACAGATTTTGTCTGCTTTTACTTTTGTTGAAGGTGCAGTCAGAAAAAGCATCAAATGCTGCTTGCATTTACAGTACAGCCTTGCTGAGAAATCTGTGAATTTGGAATATTTCGCGTCTTTGTATGGCCAAAGCAAAGACAATGTTTTTTTACTTTTTTAAAAAAAATGTACATACTTTGCAAGCAGGTTTAAAGCTTTCGCATTCAATCAGAGGCGTCTAAATAACATATTTGTATCTAACTCATTTCGGAAGGAAAAAAAAAAAGCCTTATATCTGAGAAAAATTTGTAGCCTTTGATACTAACCATGTGATTTTCGATGAATGTAAGTTAGGCGAATGCAGCGCTGGCCTGACAAGAATGTTGTGTCACCTCTGGAATGATTCTCATTCGCGTATAAACACACTCTGCAGCTCGATGAAACAAGATTCACTCTCAAAGTGAGACATACTTGATAGCCATAAAGGTTTTTTCCCCCCTCACGAATGTGTGAAGATCAAAAGCATTCTGCGTTTCTTTCCAGTCTTGTATCCTGGAGCTGTGGAGCATGAATCGAGAACAGATTGTGTTGCTCTTACAAGGTATTGCTTTAATTTTAGTGTTTGAGGAAGGAAGGGCATAAAATGAAAACCCTCACACATCTTCTGTGAAAAACCTTGTTTCCTATCGCAGCCTGTAATGTAGGCAACCACCTGCTTCTTATTTGCTTATAAATCAGCACTGTATCGAAATGAAAAGCAATTTTCCTTCGTTTATAATCCTTGGTAATAGTTCAAGCATTATTTTTAATCTTCAGATGTGTGGGTTTTTTTTTTAATCCAAGCTGGAGCATCATAACTCTCTGACAAGGTCAAATATCTTAGCAAATAAGGCTGAGGCTTTGTTTTATATGAAAGAATTACATGATTAATATCAAAGAATTAATCATACACTTTTGCGAGTTGTCAGATTTGGTCCTGATGAGGATTATTCATAGTTCCTGACCTACTTTTTCATATTACACATGCTATGTTTGTTTAGCAAGCTCCAACTATTATTATTATGATTAATCATAGTATTATTTGCCATATTTCCTATAGTATTATTTGCAGCATTGCATTCAGTCTTTAGTTTTTTTTTTTTAAAGTATTTTATACCACAATGTTGTTGAAGTCTTCATTCTGATTGATCAGAAGTTGTTGATTAGTTTTCTCGAACAGCAACTCTGACAGTGCAGCCTCAAACCACAAGTTTATATTTATGATCCACTTGTATGGCTTGTATAGTCCACTCTCCATATAAACTGAGGCTAACAAATGGTGTAAATCATTGACATGGTGTTTGTTTAACATTTACGGAAGGCGTCTCCAGTGTCAGCACTTGGTTATAGTCAGTACCGTACATGTTCGTACAAACGATCGTCTACTTTTTGCGCTTTCTCTATAAAATGACCAGCTTCCCTTTTTTTTGTTTTATTAATTCAAGACAGAAAAAAAAAAAAAGAGAGAGGCTGGTGACGGATAGACAGCCACTATAATGGCTCTAACTTGTCTCATGGACATTCCTCAACATTAAATGGAACTATAAATGGATAAAAGTACGACTTGTTGTTTAATAAATTAAAATTTGTTCGTGTTGGCAAGTTGCTGCGGTGTAAGAGGAATAAAACCGGAATCAACTTCATTGCAGCAACAGAAACTCCATCTCATCACACCAGCCTGAAGTTGATTATTTTTCTGGAACGTCATAACACTAAAGGTTTATCCAAATTAGTTAGTACTCTATAAGTGTGTTATTAATTCATATCGCTGTTATATTTATACAAATGAGAAACTTTGATGCACAGGTGATTGTGTAGATGTTCATTTTTTCCCCCCTTTGTATTTTCAGTGAAGTCGAGGCAACGCTTCCGCGGGCAGTGTGTGGGTCTCCAGTTCTTCAGAGACGAAGTTGAACTCCTCTGTACAGCTGACAGGTAGGAGAAAGCAGCCGTCACACTCGCACCTCGAGAAGCGCAGAGCCGTCCTGCACCACAGCGTGTCCCCTTTCCTCTTTACTGTGACTAGATAATAATTTCACACCTTACTATTCCCATATTTGCCATCGCCTATGAGAACATTTTTTTTTTTTTTTTATTGATGCCGAGTCCTTTCATAAACGGGATAGCGCTTTTCTCTTTTTCTTCTCTCGCACGTCAAAACAACCTCTGATTTACAATTGATGAGATTTATGACGTATCGGAGAAAACATATCGACAGAGAACTTTGTTGCATATTCAGCGATCATCCTGGTGCCATGCTTTTAATTCATGATCCTTTATAAGCTAATAATGTCTCGAGCTGGTGATTTACCTGCTGGCGTTTATTCGGTGGAATATTCTCGCACATTGATGGATACGTGAGCAAAAAAAATTTAGTGTGATGTTTTTTTCCTGACTGAGGCATTGAAGGAATGCATTCAGAGTTCAATCTGGATTAGTTTAGGGAGATGTTTATCTTCAGCAGCTTTCCTGTTACTCCTGCTCCATCTTCACTCATGTTCACACAGCAAGCATAAAGCTTCATATCGATAAGCTTACTTTCGTTTCATTTTATAATTACACATTACACCCAAACGTTTTTTTTTTTATTTAAATGTTTTCACAGGATTGAATATTTGCTGAATATTTCTTACTACTGCCTTTGTCATAAATACCAATGTTTTCATTTGAAAATTCTGCGGCATTTATTTACATATTCATTCATTCATTCATTCATTCCATGGTGCATGATACCTTGCTGAGATTGAGCCAAGTTGACTTTGATGCCCACTTTCATCATGTGTTTAGCAAAATGCAAATATTACTCTAAAACTGTCCATTTGGTATAATTGCTGATGTTTAAAAATGCATTGGTTTCGTTGGACTTGCCCATCATTTCAGGATCTGTCGCACCTCGTTTGGGGTTAAAACATATCTGCAAGTGACATTTGTGCACTCCATTATAAGACATGAGATTACTTGAAGGACAGATTTGCATTTGATTGCGTAAATGAACTCAGCGTGTGGGTGCTCATTCAGAAATGCGTGGTTGCGTAATTTTGGGTTGGAAAGATTATTCATCAGAGCGCATTATACACCCAGGTGATCTTTATTCTGTAAGCAGGAGCTCAAACCAAATGGCTGCCACCATTTGAGCTTTCCAGAATAAACTCCAGTGGAAGAAATATGAAGTTTAAATGCCTGTACAGCGACGCAAACAGCGATCTAATGATGATAACGATGACGGACAGTGATGACTTTACTCCCAGACGGCGACATTGAAACGTCCCTGCTTTAATGGAACTGTACTTATCTCCTTACCAATCAAGGTCTTCTTTGACATATCCAGCTCGCAGACAATGGCGGCCAAAACATTTGCTCTGATTGACTCATTATTTGGGGTTGGAGCGGTGTTCGGCTATGACATCCACACACCGTATCTGTAGCTCTCAATCACAGAAGTAGGGCAATTGATGTGAATCTTAGCATCTGCCAGTCACGTGGCCCTAATGAGTCTAACCCCTAACTTGCTGTTTGTCGGCTGGGGGTCCCTGGCGAGCTGCAGGAAATTACTACTTTACAGATCTTTTTCTCCGGAGAGATTAGTGTGATTCGAGAAGGTGGTCAAGTCAGAAAGGAATTGCTCCCTGATCACTGTTCATCAGAGCAATAATATGATGTGCTGCACACCATCTCATGACAGATATGATCACGTAAATCAGTCAGGACATTCTGTGGACGAATAACTGCGGATTTTATGAGCGCCATGCACTGTTTTCGATAGACTGTATATTCTTGTTTTATTAATACAACATAATCATCTTCGTGTTTTGGTTTTTAAAAATAAAAATAACATTGAAGATGAAACTGCACCTCACTAATAACAATTAGGGTGCTGTTTTGCCCTTGCTACGCTTAAAAATTCATTTTTTAAATAATTTTTTTAAATCAGAGGACATTATTTTATTTACAAGGTTTCTTTGCTAACAATTTCGTCCTAAATATGTAACGCTTGCACAGAGTTAGCAAATTCACAAAATGTTAACTCGCATCCATGCGACTGGGATGAGGACTTTGCAGTGGTGGACCTGCAATCAATAATATGCAAAACAAGGTCTCAAAGTGACCTCAATCTCAGCCGATCATTGAAAATATACTGTAGAAAAAGGGAAACGAGAGAACGTACTTTTCTTCTTCCGGTGATCTTCAGGAAATCTGGATGATGCCACTTCTTGTGGAACATTCCCAATAAGGGTGAATGTGTTCAGGTAACAGGGACGAGTGAATGTGGGAACTAAAAATGTCAAATTTTTCAAGTCTGAGACGTTAAAAGGATTCATACGTTAATGCAAAGATATAATTTTTGCAGCATTTTAAATGGTTAGTGTAATTATAGCAGGCCGAGATGATTAAATGCTGTTTTTTTACACTGTGTTCTCGACGTTATGAATGTTTTTATTGATTTATCCGAAACATACCCATCGGCTATTGTACTTAAAATGTCTTTTACCTTTACTTTACGTACGGATCTGTAAATGTAATATCAGCTGGACATATTTTGGCACCCCGATCATGGAATCACCTGTGAGAGAGCATTTCTAATATGATATTTTCTGATTCAGTGAAGGAAATGTGCTTCCTTTACAGTTCTTTCCATTCAGTCGATTACTAGAGGTAACATAATTGAGGCCTCATTGTTTTCATATGATTTAAATTGGTGTCGTTGAGGCTTTATGTCTTGGATGGCATTGTGGTATATTCTCAATAGTTCCTCTAAATGAATGTCAACTTGTTTTACTTCGGCTGCAGGCGATCGATACTTCATTAGGCTGAATTGTCTTGTGTCCATGGAACCTTGAAGCTGTGGCTTAATTACCTCCAGTATTATGCAGGGGTGTGTGTGTGTGTGTGTGTGTGTGTGTGTGTGTATGAACTCAGCTGCGTCCCCCTCCAACAAAGCCCCTCAATGGCCTAAAGGTTGGACCTGGGGGTGGGCAGGGAGGGGGACGAGGGAAAGGAGGAGGAGGAGGCAGTGGCTGAAGCGAAACCCGGGGAGCTGCCACTCTTTCAGTACTGGCCAGTTTATTCATTCCAAATAGGGAACTGGAATGAGGAGAGATGAACATTTCAAAATGTCACCAGGCTCAGGGCTTTTGATGCTCTGCCTGTGTGTATTGTGCAGGGGGCAAATCTAATTCCACCTCCGTTCTCTGAAAGAGTCAGCCTGTGCAGATCAGGAGGAGGACAGAAAAGAAGTAGGGGAGGGGGTAAAGCACAGATAAATTTAATTTCAACGCACATGCAGGGATGCAGTTTGGCAAATTTGGATAATTTAGAATTAATGGCTATCAAGGTACCATTCATCTGATGCTGAGCTGGGGTGAGGGGAGTGCAGCCAAATGGCAATCATGACAAATGGCATCCCCTGTCTGAGGGCCACTTCTCTTCACTGGACTGATTTGTCATCTCTACTTTTGGCATTTTTTTTTTCTAAATCCTGGTATCAACTCACAATGACAGTCTGATATTTTCTAATTTTCTCTGGCTGAGATGAGAGTGCACCAAAATAATATATATATATGTGTGTGTGTGCCTGGCTGCTTGGTGAAACTAAAATCTTTTTCTTTCCCCCCTCTTAATTTATGATCCACATTCAATCCATGCTATTCCTTTTTGCTTTCTGTATGATTTCCATATGTTAGTATTCAGGTATTATTCTTAGAAGGCCCTTATTTCATCACTGCACTTTTTCACGTGTTTCTTTGCTCGTCTCACTTGGCAGTTAATCAGCCATGGATACGAACGATACCCATCTTTAAATAATAACCAAAATGGTTATAGAAAATTAAGCACAAAGGTTAGACGGCTGTTAGTGTAATTGAAAAGCTCTTCACTTCTGACCTTAAACTACAAACCACTTCAGTAATTATAACAAGTAATTACACTGTAGTCCACCGAGTCCAATTAGTGCATTAGCTATAGTTAATAAGGCGATTGGTCCAAAAGAAAACATGCCATGCTTCTCTGACTGATCTTAATTCTCCGGGAGGTGTTAAACCTGGCTGCGAAGAAGGACAGAGACCTTTAGTTGTCACTCTGTAGCTTTAGCAATCGGCTGATAAGAGGGTTAATGATTCTTCCCTGCTGAGACTGTTCGTATTTTTAGAACGAGACTGAATGTAGGAGTTATTTGAGAAGGATAAGTTTCTTATCCAGGCTCATTTCAACAGTCTGTATTATTATGATGTCTCGCTTTATTCCAAGGTTGTTTTTAGTGTCATGCTCCATCCATTCTGTGTTTTATATGCTGTAATTATGCAACAGGAGTTTGTGTGTGTGTGTGTGTGTGTGTAATATCCATCAAGTATGCATGGTCTCATATGCCTCGTTAGCATCTAAGCCAAGTACCCACCGGTGTCTGCTACTGATTACTAGCTTTAAAGGAATACGCCAGCATTTTACAACCTAATCTCTATTTATTGCATGTGTAGAGTGTGTGTGTGAATAGACCAGACTATATTTTAGAAGGAAAGGAATATGTTTTGCCACAAGCGCACTCACTCTCATATGCATGCTTTGCACTTGTGTGTCCAAAAACGAATGCAAGATTTGACACGTTCAAGATGCTTACTGTATCTGATTATCAGTCCTTTTTATATCGAGTCTTTAGGTGAATATCAAAAGCTACTTTGCATATTCAAGCACTTTTGTGGAGATTTAATGATGCACTTAGGATATTCGAATTAGCACAAATCTTCTTAATGATGCACAGACTAAACAAGAGACTCCATTTGCCAGTGCACCTTGCAGCACCTTTCTTTTTAAACAATTATGTATATAGATGTTATAAAGTGCAACGCAAAGTAATGTTATTTTGATAATTAAATGATTTTCGCAAAACAAAGTCATAATTAGGCAAAGAAAAATATCATAAATTGTGTTTCTGGTTTTTGAATAAAAAAGGAATCGTTTAGGAGCTGAAAGAGTCGACTCTTATTGGTGAGCTGAGCCAAATGAACTGACTCACTGATTCACTTTGTTGCACATACTATGCAATATGGTGTAGTATGGGCGGCACGGTGGTGTAGTGGTTAGCACGGTCGCCTCACAGCAAGAAGGTTCCGGGTTCGAACCCAGCGGCCGGCGAGGG
>JAODIB010000011.1:3962291-3972528 GCA_027575605.1 Sciades troschelii | reverse complement strand
AGGATCTCTTTCGCTATAACATTTATCTCACTTTTTCCAGGTTTCAAATTTTACTCTTTGTCCAGTTTTTTTAATACGTAAACCACATTGGGATTATGATTACATCAGGATAAATATAAATCTGTGCGTCGACAGTTGTGTAACGAAGCGTCGAACACGTGGCATGGGACCGTACGCACGCTACTTCGAAGAGCAGAACCGTTCTTGATGGAGTCGAGAGAAACGTGAGCAGTTTGTTCATTTATATCACGGAAGAGATGAAACTCGTCGTCACGCCATCTTGTCTCCTGCCATGAAAATAAACGTATATAACTCCTACACCGTCCGGAAAACTCTCTGTCGTACTGTTTAATCTTTTATTAGCGCTACCCGATTCATAAATCCATATGAAGAGAAATTATTGGCACCTTGAGAACTTTTAAATGGATTTCGCTCGCTCTCTCTCTCTACGTATATACACTTTTAAATCTAAATATATGTACAGGATATATCTATAAACCACATGGCCTGTGTAATATGGGCGCATCCCAGAATATTTAATAATAATGAATCAGATGAAAAGCTGGTTAAGGAGCTTTGCCTTGGGAAGGCCTGCTATCACGGTGGATAGTGAACCCCGGACAATGGAAGTCTTAAAATGAGAGGGGTGGATCAAAGAGGCCTAAAAGGCCATTGCAATCCAATTGAAATATTTTCTAGGGATCTTAGGGAGGTAATGGATGTGTGAGAGAAGAGGGAAGCGCTGGGCATTTTGAATGCAACCTAAATTACTCATGGTTGAGGTAAAGGATGGAAAATGTGACACGTGACACTGTGAAGTGAGGCTTGTGTTCATGTTCGAGAGATGAATCTTGAAGAAATGCATATTATTATTATTATTATTATTATTATAAGGGTGATTTATATGTTGGTGTAATGGGAGCAACGACGATGCACTCGATTTGAACAGGACACTGAGGATTTTCACTCCAATTCAAGTGTGAATGCGTGATGTTTTGTTTGGCTCGATGATTCGACTTTAATTAACCCTGTCTACACTTGGAAAAGTGGTTTTGACGCTCATTGGCTCAGAACGCAAACCTGCAACGTGAGCATGACAGGCAGAAGCTCTGGACCACTCACAATCGCTCTGATTTCAGTTTATTCTCCATACCGATTCTGTTTACATGGACACTCAACGTCACTTCTTCTCCATTCCCATGCATGTTGCATATAATCCAGTATTCAGGAACACAAACACTAAATTAACAGCAGTTGAGTGGAAATGTGACCGTAACGAGAAGCATGTTCGTCTTGTCAGTGTGTAACATGTCCATTGAGTCATTAATCAGCTCACTTGTGTGTAAAAATGTCAGCGTCGGGGGGGAACTTACAAATACCTGAAACAGACAGCAAAAAAAAAAAAAAAATCGCACAATATTGTGATTGTGCGCAACCCTTTCGTTCATCCGTTCAGCTTTAGTCAGGACCATGATGAATCCAGCAGCGTCTGTCCCAGGAAGTATGAGATGCTGATGTATCATATACACACTGATGCACACTTTAGCGCAGCGTGTCCAACCACCAACATGTTTTTGGGATTTGCGAAGAAACTCAGAGGAAACCCAAAGATTTTGATGTTTAACTTCAGTTCCTCTGGTCCTGTTCCTCTTCAGACCTTTTCGCTTTATTGATTTTATTTTGACTGCCATTGAGCTATCAGTCAGATTATTAATGTGTATAAATGTTATAACATTACCTCAAGCGTGCAGTGGCGATTGACGCAGCGAGAAACGAGCGCTGCTGCCTTTCAAACTTGACAAGCTGACCCTATATGCATGACGGCATGTATAACAGGAATGAAATACATATTTAATATATGCATACTGGATGTATTATATGATTATTTTGATGATCGTGGATAACCTAGAGTGTGAACTTCAGTATTAGTTCTACACACACACACAGATGAGGGCTGTGTATATCCTGCATACATATCCATGTGTGTGTGTGTGTGTGTGTGTGGTTCAACATACCCTTCAACCATGACTCGGCCCCTCACACAGCCCTGAAAAAACATTCTTTTATACACACACAGCATGTCAACCACGTGACCCCATCAGCCGTCAGGTAGCACAGGTGCTTTTATGACACATGTCCGAAAGGAGTGTGTGTCTGACCTCTGTTCAGGACACACACACAGAGCTGGTTTACTGTAGCTGATATCCCAGGATTGTTGAATGCTGGACTCTGATTGGTCACAAGGATTGATTCGGGTTCTATAACAGCAGCTCCGAATCACAGGTTTAGAATTAATGTATTCGTTCTAATATGATATCTTGGACTTTCCAGATTTGAAAAGAACGTGTTATGTTTTTTTTTAGTAGATTTTTATTTAACGTTTATGGAAGGAGTTGCGCTTTACGGTTTCTTAGTAACACAATGAGCTGTAGATATTTTTTTCAAGCTTATTCACTTTAAAGGAAGAACTAAAACTTTGAATACAAGCTGTTGGCTTTATATTTATCAAGACGTGCGGTCTGAGAGAGAGAGAGAGATAGTAGAGTTACTCCTCCTGTTAAATCTTAGCTTGGCTACATTGATTTTGCTCAACTTTGGCATTACCAGCCGTAAATATATATATGTGTGTGTGTGTGTGTGTGAGAGAGAGAGAGAGAGAGCTTTGGCCTTTCTGCATTCACTCCGAGTGGCTGTTTGAGCACAGAGTGTCACACGTACTCCTCTTTCCTCTCTCATCTCGCTCGCCTCTGGTATCCAAATATTGACACCGGCCACTTTTATCAGCCTAAACTGCTCACGAACCTCGCGCACGCCTCGATTTCCTGCTATCGATTACCTCCTTTCAGGCAGCAGGTAGTCGTCCTGTCCTCACAGGCTGTCCAGAGGAATCTCTGTCCAAACAGCTTTATACCGTATGCACAGTTTACACGCCTGCTAACGTTCTAAAGAGAACATTATCTTCGGTTCAGATCTCATGAAAATCACGACTCGCCCATGCCGTCCTCATTTTTCCTTCACTACTTGATATATCTGTCATTTTTTTTTTTTTTGATGCGTGTTCATATAACAGCACTGATCTATTATTGAAAAAAAAAAAAAAGAGCTGTCGCACCGAATGGTTTTGATTAGGATCAATCAGGAAGCACGCAACAAAGAACCTTCTTATTTTGGGGATATGAAGTGAAAATGAGAAGCAGGAAAAAAAAAAAAAAATTGCCGGATCGTTTCAAGGTCTAACGTACAGAATGTGGCATCTTGGGTTTATCCTTTTCCTCACAGTTCAAGGACTTTTTTTTTTTTGTTTCACCAAAGGTCAGAAGTGTAACATAATTATCCTATGTATGCGTGCTATAGAAAACATATGCTTCAAACCCAGATGGATTCATAATCCGTTCCTGGGAGGCGTGGTGGTTGGGGGTAAATTAACGTGTGTGTTGTATAACGCAGAGTTGAGTTTGTTTTGTTTCTTCAACTGTGGTTTAATTGGCGAATTTTGGTTTATTTAAGCCTGAGCTGTTGAGGAATCTGCGTAGTGCACCTTACACACACACACACACACACATGCACGCATACGCATTTACAGGACACCTCTGTTGTTGGTAGATAAAAAATCCTCCTGAACGACACAGATAATGAGAGCAGACCTGCACGACGCACACATCGACATCCGCGTGATGAGCACCGCGACACTCCTTCCAATTGAAAAAATATTTGCTTTAGTGCTCATAAACAACAAGTTTCTCTCTCTCTCTCTCTCAATTTCACTTTTTTTTTTGCTTTCCCTGAGCTGAAATGTGGCCTGTCACAAAAGGTGCATTCATGAGGAAAAAAAAAAAGCCCCTCACCCGGATCCTTGGTGGCAGGAGATGAGCTGCTTCAGCTCCAGAATTAAATTATTTTTAAATGCAGCTTATGCATTTTACATGACCCATGCTGCTTCCTCTACCCTCTTCTCTCCTTGCCTCACTTCTTTCTCTTTTTTTCCCTCTTTTAAAGAGCGTGGAGGTGGAAGTGGAAGTGGAAGGTGGAGGTGGAGGAGGAAGTAGAGGAGGAGGAGGAGGAGGAGGAGGGGAGCCAGGATGTTGAACCCCAGGAATCAGAGACTTGCTGAAAGTTAACTATTCTGGCCTGCTTTTTGCGTCTGTGGTGCCGAAGCCTACCTGAAACCCTCCGTCTCACTGATTTTACCGCCATATTCACGAATCCTCATGTCCGTGCGGTATTCCGCGACGTGCAACGCACAAGAATGAGTAACGAGTGACGAATAAGCACCGCTGGAGAGGAAGTGAAGGCAGAAACGCAGGTGCGGTAGGAGACACTGTTTCCTCAATGCTGTTTTGATACTGGGCTTGTGGATGTGTGTCTTTGCTGGGTGTGTGTGTGTGTGTGTGTGTGTGCCCTTTCCCTTCCTCTTTGTGTGTGTGTGTGGGTCTGGGGTTTAATGCCAGCGGGATAAAAAGAAGGCTTTGCAGGCGAAGGTTTGATGTGCTGTTTGTCTTGGTTTTGCCTCTCAGCGAGCATTCCCGGCTGCTTCTTTAGGATTTATCCTCCTTTCCCGGTGCTCCCCTCCTGCAGCTCTACGATCCCGGGACGTTTCATCTTCTTTGGGGAATTTCATGGCAGTTAGTCCTTGTCATCAATGAACTTCACAATGTAATAAAATACTGCCGCCATTTTTTTTTTCCTTTTTACTACTCCTTTTTGTGGACAAGTCCGAGGCCGGATTCCCTCCCGGTACTGTTTCCTGTAGTCGACACAGACAGTGTGTTATCTCCGACACATCATAAAAAAGGCAAGGCTCCTGTGGGAGACTGGAAGTTTTTCAGCGTTGTCTTTTTCTTTTTCTTTTTCTTTCTCTTGACAACATGTGTTTGAGTCATGTTTGAGTTTGAGTCGTGTTTGCTTCAACACGGATGTGTGTGTGTTTTTGTTTTGTTTTTATGCCTGGCCATGAGTGTATCCTTTGTGCGTACCTTTGGCTTTATTTTGTGTGTGTGAGCATATGGGATTTTGAGTTTTATAGACATTCCTTTTGGTTTGCGTTTATCAAAAAAAAAAAAAAAACCGCATCCGGTCAGCATCTCTCTCTCTCTCTCTCTCTCTCTCTCTCTCTCTCTGTGTGTGTTTGCCCAGAGCACACCTGTCTGCAGCTACACAGCAACGTCACTGACAGATTTTTTTCTTCTTTGCCCCAAATGCCCTCCAGTCTAAATACACTTTGCACACATTTTTACCCCTGCTCTGATATTATTACATTAGGGCCAAACGATACATCACTTGATAATCAGTATCACAATACCGATATCGTCGAGGCATGTAATATGCAAATGAAAAATAATCAGTCAATGACATTCCTTCTTTCATTTTTATATATATATATATATATATGATGGTGCAGTGATTAACAATATAATAATAATAATAATAATATAATTTTTCCCCATATCCTGCGTTCCTACTGGTTATTTCTGATCGTCGAAAAAGCTAAAAGGGCTTTTCCTAGAATGGAGCTCAGAGGTGAGAACAAGAGATTAGGACAAAATGAAAATCTCTCATGCAACAAAAACATTCTGCATAAATAAATAAAAGACCATTTTTCCAACCCCCCCCCCAGCAAACAAGACCTTGGTTAAACAGAATCATTTCCTCCCCTTCGACACGACGCTTCATCTTTTCATATCACGCCATTTGAAGCATTATATTTAGACAGCGTGATTCAGCCCGATGTTATGGAGGACATTAAATACAGCAGGCTGTCTGCTCTTCAGATTTTCTGAGAGACAAAGGAAGAGCAAAAAAAAAAAAACCTCTGTGTTTTATATGACCCACTTTCCTTTTGTTCCAAACATGAGTATAACCTCAGACACATGTAACCTCTGCTGATTTGTAGACCGACGTCAATTAGGATTAGCCTACGACTGAGTCATGCCAAAGGAGCGCTACCACTCGTTTATGTCACGCACACAGAACAGGCCGTCTCTGAGCTTAGAGCCGGCTGCGTGATTACTGCTTGATTGTTTTAATTTAGGGAATGATGTTGTTCATCCATAAAAGAACAAAGTGCTTTCTTTCTTTCTTTCTTTTTTAAGGTCAAGAAAAGCTTCCATTCTTATCACGATGCATTGTTAATAATAATAATAATAATAATAATAATGCTTTTTAATTTGGTTTCTTTCATTACTTATCCCTTAAACACTTGACTATTTTCATAGCAGCCATTTTGATTAAAGAAATCTGTCACAGAAACGCAAACCGCTTCACTTCGTTCGTTCCTATGAAGCTTAAGAAGTCTATAATTCTAACCAGGTGTGATCCAGAAATTGTAAAGTGCATTTTTCTTCTTCTTCTTCTTCTTTTTTTTTTTTTTGACGAGGCGTACTAGGTTCACACAATAAGCTTTCCCTCCTCCCTGCGTCAGAAATGCAATCTGTTCCACGAGCAGGTTGCTGTCAGTTTAAAAATGACTATAATAAAAGTGACCATGAAGATGGATTCTGTGATTTTGCGTTTCTAATCAGTCATCTGTGAAGAGCACTTCTGCTTTTGATTCAGCGTGGTCCTGACAGGCCAGACGGATAGCGTGCAGGGGAGACAAAAAGAAGAAGGAGAAGAAGAAGGGATTATTAACTGTCTTCCTATTAAAAAAGAGGAGATGGTCTGCAGTGGCTGGAGAACGCTGGTGATTTAAGCTGAAAGCTTTCCACGGTGAACACAGAGAGAGAGAGAGAGAGAGAGAGAGAGAAAGAGAGAGAGGGAGATTTCTCCTCATCATCCAATAATCTTAGCTCTCACACTCTGTAGGAGGCTGACTCAACACTGGTGTCGTGTGTGCATGTATGCATGTGGAGAAAACGCAGCCAGGTTGCATGCAAAACAAAAAACAAACAGATCCATCCTATTGATCCGTGTCTCGTGTTCCCTGCTGCATGCATTCTCAAACATAAATGCATGCCAGAATGCAACGAGAGAACAAAATCCGGAAAATAAAAAAATTTTAAATGGAGCCAAATCATCACACGTGAAGGCTGTGAGGTTTCAAACGAAGCAGGCGCTTACCTTACGCACCACCATCCTCTGTCTCTTCTTTTCTTTTCCTAACCGGTCTTCAGTCATCCTTTCGCACCTCTGAACCTTGCAGATTTGATTTCCCTGATTTCCTCCTCCTGCTCTCTTTTTTCTCTCTGCTTCTTCTCCAAAATGTCCTCAATGCTGGCACTGTTGAAATATCTGTGCAAACAGTCTCCAGATTTTTTTTTTTTTTAGCTGAGGCACTACGGGGCTGTTCTCAGCTATTTGGCCCCTGGGTGCATTTCAAACGTTTGGAAAAAAAAAAAAGCTGGAGCTGCTTTCTCCATAGGGTTCAGAGTCTCCAGCCCAGTGGCTGTGCATGAGCACACTTAGAGTCAACCGTGTTACACTAACCACCCATCAGAGAGCTGAGCTGTGAAAGAAACAAACACATCCACCGCTGAGAGCTTTGGCTACGCTACACGTGTTTGTTGTAGGCCTCGGTCTTCCATGGCTTTGCGATGTCTTACATGATTACAGCCATAAAATAAAATCACATCCGATAATCTGTGATTTCTGCCTTTCCTCCGCTTCCAGGTTATACCGAATCATCGCGTTTGGCCTCTCAGACCGCGTTCTTGTTGTTGTTGTGCATTGGCCATATATTTTGAGCACCTTTTCTGTTTGAATATGTGAAAGTGTTCTTTGTCGCACAGCCAGAGACGTGGCTTTCAGAACATATCACTGTTTTATGCACTCACGGGTAATGCATTTTGATGTTTTGTTTTCCATTCGGAAACATTTAAATATGCACGTGATTTTGGATGTCATGTAACCATAAAATAAAGCTGTCTGGCGGGGGTTTAAAAAAAAAGTCTAAATGGATGATTGATTTAGTCATTAGTTACACTACTCGGTATCTTATTCTTTTTTATGCCAGTTGTACAATTCTGTAGATAGACTTGCATTAAAGACACACACAACATTTTTATCTTCATCTTATATTTTTAATATTAATAAACTGTAAAATTATATACACTCCAGGACAGTATTACCACATCATTGCCTTTTAATATATAATCATAAAACATCCAGCGTCCAGCTTTAACACGAGCTCCTTAATATCAACGCGAGAAATATATAAAATGTATTGCTTACATTCTTTTAAATCAAGAAAATATGTTGTAAATAAGAGTGCACTTATGATCCAATTGCATCAAGATCCACTTACAGTACACGACTAATATAAACACACTTCCTGTGCTTTTAAGGATTCCATAAAGGTTCTAAGGTAGAACCCTGGAGCAGAGTTCGTAAACAAACACCTTTCGTAAACAGTGGCATGTAAAGACAAACCCTGAAAGAACCCCGTGAAGAACCGTGTCTTTTCTCCTTCCTGCACGCTCCTGTTGAACTCTCGCCTCTGCAGCGTTGGCTGTGTGATTATTTACGAATGAAGTCCGTATTAAATATGAGCGAGTGCCTTACAGAATTAGAGGAACCAAGCCCCCAAAGAGGCAGATGTGAAACATCTCGCTGCCTTAAACCCTCATTTCAAGTGGAAGAGTATTTGGAAATGCGATATTTTTATTTTTTTTTTGTAACACAAAGAGACCAATAATTCAATAACATTTCCAAAGCATGAATTCTCCTCAGCTCTATCGTGCATTAGAGAGAACAGCACTCGTACACATTTCTCAGTCAGTACTACAGTCGTGTGTGTGTGTGTGTGTGTGTGTGTGAATCCATTGGTCCAGTTTTTGAGCTTCTATTTTAGCATGTTCTCTTCTACCCTTGAGATTTCTCATGGGGTTATAAAGCAGCCGGGGAGAGACGCATCGCCATCGCCGTCACTGCTCATATACAGGACACACCGCAAACAGCGCATGATGGATCAGCTGATTATTGATTATTTACATGATTAGATCATTGGGAAGGATCCTGGATGAAATCCTGTCATACTGGTATTATAATAATAAATGTATTTGTATTTATATATTCTGAATAATAGTCTAATTTGAATAACAACAATAATAATATGAACATGAGTTACATTAATATTAAAAATGAATGTATTATTTTCATTATTTATTTTGAATAACAGTTATATCAGCAGTCTAATTTTAAAAATAATGAATTTAATTTTAATTATATATTTAAAAATAAGTACATTGCATAATAATAATAATAATAATAATAATAATGCTCATTTAAGATAATTATTTATTTGCTTTAAATATTATTTACACAAGACTTTTTTTAAATAATAATAACAATAATAATAATCCTGGGAGATTAGGATTTTTTAAATATTAGTCATAACTAGTATCACTAGTGCTAGTTAAAGGCACATCAGTGGATCCAAAAACAACACCAAAGTGGTAATATGAAAATCCTAAAGGTTCTAGAGTTAGTAGTGTTAGTATTACAACCATAATAATAATAATAAAGTGGGATCATGTTTAAATGTAAGAAATGAATGACTGGCGTTTCTTTCTGTGATGAATGATTGAAAATGAATATGGCCCCCAAGACATGAGTTGCATTGTTTATCCGTGGAACAAAGAGTGCAGGTGCAGCTCGGCTCCATGCTCCTCTTCCACACACACTCGGGGCAATAAACCAAAGCAGCTCTGCTGCACTAAATGCCACCAGGCTACATGGAGAATCCCAGACAGCCATATTCAGCCCTATAGGAGACACCTTTGTCTATTAAAGAGGCATCAAGGGCCAAGGGAGCAAGGGCCAAGTGCAGGGAGGGCACAGGGGGATGGATGGAGTCCGAATGGGCGGAGGCGCGCACGTGTGAGTGCTGGACACTGGACAAAACTGGGAGCTTCTTCTGACTTTTTTTTTTTTTTTTCCCCCGTCTGTATTTTTCCTCTTTCCTGCCAAATCCTGCGCTCTCACTCTTATCGATCACCTGAGCTTGTTTGTGCGCATTCAATCCCACCATCATGATGTTGGTGTGGATGATTATTCATGTTCAACGCTGCGTTCTGAGAGATGATTTGCATGAATAAAGTCTGGTCGAGATGCAGAGATCTGCTCACGGTTCTCTTCACATCGGACTGTTTGCAATCATCCTGTCACTAGAGATCATGCTCTCTTTTCACATGCTTCTCCTTGGAAATGAGTGTAACTTAATCGTTGTGTGTGTTGATCTGCTCCCCCCCCCCCCCCTTCTTCTTGTTCTTCTTCTTCATCCCATCCCACTCTGTCTCATTAT
>JAODIB010000011.1:1443873-1454786 GCA_027575605.1 Sciades troschelii | reverse complement strand
GCATACTATAGCTACACACACTAAACACATAGAGTAACGTTAGGCTACTACATTCAAACGTGTGTAAAATCACTACTAGCATGTTAGCACAAGCTAAACGCTCATCACGTTTGGCATTCATCATCACAAACAGTAGTAAAACAGTCCGTATTTACCACAACTTCCATAAACAACATTTACCTTCAGTACACCTTAGTATGCCCTGTTCCGCTGGTAAACTCTGCATTTAACACTGGAAATGAAGGCAATACTCGGCACAATAGCACACGCTACATCGCATGCGTCTTTTCCCGCTCCCCTGTATCCTGTCTCTCTCTGTGGTTGTTCCCTGTAAGTCCCGGATGTCCCACCCCCTTAGCCTGTTTGATTGGATGAGAGGTTTTCATAACTATGGAAACCGAGCAAACTGACAGGTAGAATAAGGATATGTTACAAAATGAGTACATCAGAAGCCTATACACTGTAATAAACATTGCTTATTAACATATAATTCTCACATGTGATATCATCAACCATAGTTATTTTTTAACCTTTTATATGAAATATGAACTGACATGGATGTTAGGTAATTATGTCAATCACAAAGAAATGCATTTTAATAAAATTAACTTATAAACAGAACTTATTTATCTTTTTTTAGATAAGGTTTTTTTTTTCTAGACAGGGCTACACCCTCCCCCTTCTAAACCATTAGATGTCCTCATCTAATCCTGGGCTTCCTGAGTGGGGTTTTCCTAGCAGGTGTAGGACCTCTATCTGTTGGACTATCAGTAGCTTGTGGATTCAGATTTAGCTGAATGACCATACCATGATGTACAATAGTTACTGGTTCATCCATGGAGTGGCCAGGTTTGTCATAAGTCAAACGAATGACTGGCTTATTTTGTCTCTGTGAATGTCTAATCAAGTTATCTTTACTTCTAGCATCTTTTCTACTAGATGAAGTTAGTTCCTGTTCTGTCTCTATCCCACTTCCTGTGTTTTCAGGTTCTGTGTCATCAGATGACTTTTCATCAGGTAAGTCTGTGTCACTTTCACCACTTCTTATCACGTCCATGTTTTCATCTGTGGATTTAGAGATCTGATTTGACTGACGGTAAGTAGACAAGACATTTCTCTCAACTTCATCAATGTCAAAGGATTGATATCCTGGTATCTTATCGAACTCAGATTCTGAATCAGAAGAACCACTATCTGCAGGCTCAGGCTGTGGGTACTTCTGATGCTTCCTTGTGTTTTGTGACCTTGTGACAGACGGTTCTGTGTTTCCTGTTGCTTGAGCTGAGGGATCTGACATCCTTACCAGATAACCGATTGGCAGAAGATGGTCTCTGTGAAGAGTTTTGACACTTCCAGGTCCACTCTCTGGCTTGACTTCATAGACAGGTAAGTTTGGTAACTGTCTGACAATGACATAAGGAGTGGACTTCCATCTGTCTTGAAGTTTGTGCTTCCCGGTAAGACCAAGATTTCTCAACAAGACCCTGTCTCCTTCTGCCAATGGCTGACCTCGAACACGGCGATCATACTGAGACTTGTTCCTCGAGTGACTTTTGTCAGCTGCCGCAGCTGCGAGTTTGTAGGCTTTCTTCAACTCTTGTTTCAACTTGTTAACGTACTGAAGATGGTCATGTTCATGCTCTCCATCAAGACAGGTGTTGAAACAAATATCCACAGGCAGTCGCGCCTCCCTGCCGAACATAAGAAAATACGGAGAGTATCCAGTGGCGTCATTTTTAGTACAGTTATATGCGTGTACTAACTGACTAATGTGTTGACTCCACTGATGCTTCTTTTCGTTCTGCAGGGTGCCCAGCATTGACAAGAGGGTGCGGTTGAATCGCTCAGGTTGGGCATCACCCTGAGGATGATAGGGAGAGGTGCGCGACTTTCTGATTCCCAGACTAGAGAGAAGCTGTTTTATGACTTTACTCTCAAAGTCTCTGCCCTGGTCCGAATGGATCCGTGCTGGAAGACCATAATGAACAAAGTACTTCTCCCATAACACTTTAGCGACAGTCATAGACTTTTGATCTCTAGTAGGAAAGGCCTGTGCATACCTTGTGAAATGGTCAGTAACGACTAACACATTGGCTATGCCTTTACTGTCAGGTTCTATCTGCAAGAAATCAATGCAAACGAGATCCAATGGGCCAGTACTAGTGATCTGATTCAGTGTGGCTGAACGCTGGGGAAGCGTTTTTCTAGAAATGCATCTTCCACACGTTTTGATGTACTGTTCAACTTCAATAGACATATGTGGCCAATAAAACCTATCTTTGATAAGCTCTGATGTTTTCTCCACCCCTAGGTGTCCACATTCATCATGAAGGGATTTCAGGACTGTGCTTCGAAACCTCTCCGGTAAGACTAGTTGTTTACTCTCTTTACCTGTGACTGTTTGTCTGACTCTGTACAATAAACCATCTCTAAGATGTAACTTAGGGGCTTCTCGACACATCAAAGCTACATCAGGGGGGTCATTTTTGGTGCGGACTGGGAGTTTGCCAGCTTCAATGGCGGATTTTACAGGACCAATGACTGGATCTAACTCCTGAGCAATCTGGAGCTCTCTTGGGCTAAGCTGATCAATGGTGTTTCCACTAAGTCTGACTGAGCAGGCATACACCTCAGGGACCACTTCTGAAGAGACACCAAGCTGGTCTACTAGTCTCGGTGGTACACCTAACGTTTCTGTGGCACATGCCCATTTACAGAGAGCTTTGATACCTGATGGTGGAATGACTGTCCAATCTTGTTGGTTTTCAGTGGCATACTGCCTGGAAAGCAGATCAGCATCCACATTTTGACGGCCTGGTCTGTACTGGATTGTGAAGTCATAAGTGGCTAAAGCTGCTAGCCAGCGATGTCCTGTAGCGTTCAAACGAGCTGACGTGAGTACATAAGTGAGGGGGTTATTGTCAGTCCTCACTGTGAACTGAGCTCCATATAAGTAGTCATGAAACTTGTCGACAACGGACCACTTTAACGCTAAGAACTCTAGCTGATGTGCAGGGTACCGCTGCTCTGACTGGCTGAGTTTTCGGCTTGCAAAAGCCACTGGCCTAAGGCCTTCTGGGTGTTCCTGATTTAACACTGCACCTAGCCCACTTGTGCTAGCATCAATATGGAAAATGTACGGCTTTGCAGGGTCAGCAAAAGCCAATACAGGGGCATTTATAAGACAGTCAATAACCTTCTGAAAGGCGTCTCGGCACGACTGATCCCATCTTTCTCCAAATGGTTCAGATATTTTTAGGTAGGTCTTTGAATCTGTGACTTGTGTTTTCCTCCCTTTCTGAGCAGGGGGATACCCTTTGGTGAGCTCGGTAAGTGGACGAACAATGTGGGAGTAATTGGCAATGAATCTACGATAGTAGCCACAGAAACCGAGAAATGACCTGAGGCTCTTGAGATCAGTTGGTTCTTTCCAGTGTTTCACCACTTCGACCTTTTCTGGGTCTGTGGCGATCCCTGTTTCAGACACAATGTGCCCTACATACTTGACTTTAGGCTGACAGAATTGGCATTTGTCCAATGACACTTTGAGTCCGACCTCCTGCAGACGGTCAAGGACTTTTAGAAGGCGATGTTCGTGCTCTTCTAGGGTTTTCCCAAAGACAATAACCTCATCCAGATAGACTATGACCTGAAGGAGATGCATATCACCGACTGCCTTCTCCATGAGTCGTTGAAAGGTGGCTGGAGCACCAGTTATGCCTTGTGGCATCCTTTCAAATTGGTAAAAGCCAACAGGACAGATAAATGCTGTCTTCTCTTTATCTTGTTCGCTCATAGCGATTTGGTAGTATCCACTACGGAGATCCAATACGGAAAACCACTTGCTGCCAGTTAAGCAATCTAATGCGTCATCAATCCGGGGTGTCGTGTATTGGTCTGGTATCGTCCGACGATTGAGTGTGCGATAATCAACGCACATTCTGATGGAGCCATTTTTTTTACGCACCACCACTATGGGCGATGCATAAGGGGACCGTGATTCTTTCACAATACCTGCAGCGAGCAGCTGCTGTATGTGTCGTCTTACATCATCAACGTCAGCTGGTGCTAACCGACGGGATCTCTCTCTGAACGGGGTGGTGTCACTCAACCGGATTTGGTGCTCCACTCCAGAGGCCAAACCAACATCCCATTCATGGAGGGAGAAAACATTTCGTCTTGCCACCAACTCCTGACACGGTCTTTCCTTCCATTTCTCTGGAACAGGTGAGTCTCCGAAGTCAAAGAACTCTGGGTCAAGAGAATCAGAAAATGTGTCTGAAGAACATGGCGAAACAACAGTATCTACCGCATACATTTCTGCGATGACTGTGCCAACCTGGATGGAGGTGGGTTTCTGAGTCTCATTATGTAGCAGTACTGTAAAGTGATTGGCATCAATGCTGGTGTCAGGGAGTACTCCTGTTTGTATCATCACTCCAGCAGGAAGCTGTTGAACAACTGGATTGTCAATGAGAATGATGTTGTTGGGTGACAATGATGTGTGTTGTTTCTCTACTTTACAGATAGCGTACACTTCCTTCCCCGGAGCTATGAAGAGTAGATCTGGACCATGCCATCTCACTTGTCCGATAGATTCTTCCTCTGCGGTTCTTTGAGGTAAGTTTGTCTGAGATTGTATCTGTTTATACACAGCCTGAAGTCGCATTGAGTGTACCTTGTGTTGGCTACCTGTTTCTTTTGCAATGTCCCATAATCTGTGAAACAAAAAAGCATTTGTTCCTACTATGACAGGTGCCTGCTGTCCATGCTGAGGCTCTGGGCATACAAGGGCTAGTACTGTGACAGGGCCTTTAACTCCTGACATTTCTTCTGGAAATTCCATCTCCACCACAACATAGCCTCTGTAGGGGTATTCAGAATCAGCAAGACCCCAGATGGCTAGACGGGAGATTGGTTGTATGGGGACATGTGACAGATGCTTGTCATACCATCCTCCAAAAATGATTGTTACATTTGATCCAGAGTCCATAAGAGCATCACAGGTAAGATCATTGACTTTAATGGTACAGACAGATGATGGGCCAACGAGTCCTTCAGGTAGGTCAGAATCTGTTCCGACTTCCATTTTGTTCACCCTGGCAATGCCATTGTCTGGGCTTTTAGAGCTCTCTTTTTGTTCTGGAGGGCTTCCTCGGACTTGGCGGATGAGCTTTTTAATCACTTTTGAGGAGTTCTCTGGAGCGGTGCATTTAGTTGCTACGTGCCCATCCTCTCCACATTTATAACAGAAGAACCCAGTAGACTCTTCTTTAGACTGAACTTTAAAGGGAGCAGCTTTTGTGACCAAGGGCACTTTGTTTCTGTCATACTCGCATTTTCCCTTTGAGTAGCGAGTGGACTGCACTGTCATGACTCTTAACTGTTCTTTAAGACTGTTTACTTCTGCTCTCAGTGACTGTATTTCCTGGTTAGGTTGACTTTTAGTGTTACTTTCCTCCTTGGACCTTTTTGTGTAACCCTCATTGGCTGACCAAGACAGTGTATTTCTTTGCTCTTTAAGTTTAGCTCTTAACTCTGAAATCTCTGCTCTGAGTTGACTTTCATGATGCACATCTAACTCTGTTCCTTTCTCTGCTTGGGTTACATGTACATGTTGACGGGGTGCAGGCTTCCTGAGACCACGCCTAGCAGCTTCAAAGTCTTCTGCTTCTCTTATCTCTTTCAGCAGATCTAAAAATGTGGGTGGGTTATCTCTCTTATCTCTCAGATTAAGCTGAATCAACATGAGATCAGACTCAACTGCACCTTTAATAAGCTGATCAAGTCTAGCTCTGTTACCTGCATTACCTGGCAGACCACCTCTGCGAATGACTTTACTGAGGGATTTTTCTAGTCTGCGCAAGAACTCAGATAATCGCTCATTTGGTTTCTGATAGAGAGACTTAAAGGACAAGTAAAGGTCTTCTTCTGACTCAGTACTTCCAAAAGTATTATCTATAGCCTGTATATACTCCATACAACTAGCATCAGGATTTGACCACCGAACAGCTTGGATGATCTCCATGGCTGGTCCTTTAAGACTTTCGATGATCCTTCGTTTTTTCTCTTTTTCCGAGCATTCATACTCTTCAGCCATAAACCTTGCCTGATCCAGCCAGCTGTCCAAGCTCTCCTCACCGAGTGGAGTGGGGCTGATACCTGAAAAGGTTCTGAGACGGCGATAGTTGTTACTCTCACTGGACTTTGGGTTTTGCCTCAATACTTCACCAACAGCACGAATTATGGATTCAGGATTACTGGTCCATTCACTTCCACTGGGGTTTACTGTTAGGATATCTTCCATTGTTTTTCCCTCATCTTGGAGAAACTGAGCTAATTTCTCGGAGAAGTTGTCTGTATCGTCTTCTTGAGGTTGAGCTATCACTATTGTCCAACTAACACCTTCTGTGGATGAGTTTAGTTCTGGTGGGACTTTGGACGAATCTATTTCTTCACTACACTCACACAAAACAGTAACAGTTTGAGTCTTAGTGTCAAACATTTTTCCTCTCACTCTGACTCTGCCCAGTATTTTGATAGTTTGCATTGCTTCCTCTATGACTGAAATGTCCTCATCTTCTGAGACACCATACAACATGAGGGCTTGTTTTACAGATATTCCCTCCCCTCTGCACCAGTTACTTAACTCAAGTTGGGCGGATTGACTCATGCACTGTAAACCCTAACAGTTAATGGGACTCATTAATTTTATCAAGCAGGACTTAAAACCTGATACTTGCCTACGTTTTAGCTGACCCAACAATAAACTTATACGTTTTCTGACCAAGGCACAACGTTTTCGTTGTGGTGAAAATAATGTTTGAGTAAAGATTGCCTGGTTAACTAAAAAACAATGAGCATCTGTCAAACGTGAGGTCTGACGTCATCAACGTGGTTTACGTTCAGTCACGCACTGTTACGCAGTCACCAAGATCAAGATGGCGGATAAGCGAGACGGCGTGGTTCAGTTCGGCGGCCAGTTCTAACTCCTCATTTTGAAAAGAAAACGACGAAAGAGTGGACGCTTAATTGGCCTTTTATGGTAAGTAGTTTTAGTAGTAAGGTTGTAGGGTGTAGTAGTAAGGCTTTTAGTAGTTTTGGACGTTGATGATAATGTATGCAAGCACTGTGAGCTTAAGGCTGTTGTTTTATTAGCAAGCTAACTTCACTCGGGCTTTGGTTATGGAAAAAGTTAATAACAGCTAAAACTTAAATTTGAGCTCGAAAATAAAATCGTTTATTTGTCCTAAATGTAAAGCAAAGAAATGTTGGGTTGTCCAGTTCCTTCTCGGTATTTTTATTCGGGATGCAATGACTGTGATCCTGAGGCGCACTTTGGCTTGGAGAGCCTCTAGCTGTTTCCAGTCTGTGGTTCCCTGCCAACAGCAGCAGCAGCCCTCCAGCCCACCCCGAGTTCTCACTGGAACCCCCTTCTCCCTTCAGCTGCAGCCCAGCATCAGGTAACTGAACACATGCACACACGCATGTGCACGCACGGCAATGTAAGGCTCATAGCCAACGAATGAACATGAAGATAAGTTGTCGGGACATGGTAAGAAGTGATATCTACGAGAATTGGACTTAATTGCCATTGAAAAGGGGGCGCAGCGTGCTAAGCCCCCCCACATATGGGCTTGCATGCCCATGGGGACCTGGGTTCGAGTCTGGCCTAGATAATTTCCCAACCCTGCCCCATCTCTCTCCCACTCGTTTCTTGTCATATCTTCACTATCAAATAAAGGCATAACTCCCCCCAAAAAAAAGCCATTGAAAAGTGCCCCTACAAAATCACTGTATGTGCGGTTTATGCCCTGCTTGCAACGTGCTAGTGACGACACGCCTACTTAGTGAATTGTGTTAAAACTGTAGTTAACTATATGTCTTTTTGGCACCACTTGGTTATTTTTACATATTTTTAGTGAGTGGTACACTTGTTGCCTCTCTGGATGTTATCTGCTTTTTTGTCCGTAGATCCTGAGGCGCACTTTGGCTTGGAGAGCCTCTAGCTGTTTCCAGTCTGTGGTTCCCTCCCAGCAGCCCTCCAGCCCACCCCGAGTTCTCACTGAAACCCCCTTCTCCCCTCAGCTGCAGCCCAGCATCAGGTAACTGAACACATGCACACACTCATGCGCACGCATGCACACACGCACACACACACACACTGCAACCTTAGACTCATAGCCTAGGTGTACAGACTTGTTAAGGATGTGTTTTGAACATAATTTAAACACTGTATTCCCCCATTGCCTCAAAATGTGCGCGATCCTATATCAAAAAGCACTCAACACCTACCATGGCAGAGATGAATGTTTACTGCATGCAGACACGGACACACTGTTCATGTTTGGTGCTAAAGCGAGAGGTGGAGAGGAGAAGCGACTGGAGGAAAGTCTGAAAGCGCCTGCCTCTCGTACGTGGTGGTGACGTGCCCAAGTCATAGTTTGCATACCCAGCTCCCAACCCAACTTTGAGAATAGTTTAATGGCGGTATTTTCTTTATCCCCCGATAAGAGTCGTGTGTGTAATATATATATACACACACATTTTGTGTGTGTGTGTATAGAGAGTATATAAAGTTGTTGTTTGTATTATTTTTATGTTTTGTAGGGTCAAGTGGATGGTGAGAAGTGCATAAGAATTCTTTCCTTCATCTGAATCCTGGTAATGTATCATACAGTGTAGGAAGCCCATGGAGTGGAAATGCAAGTTGTGCACTGCATTGTTTCAATCTAGAGTAGAATTACTCACACATTGCCGCCTACAGCACAGCATTTTCTCTAGAGTTAGCACTCTACCATGCCTGTATGATGATTGCATTTGTAGCTTTCAGTCATTTGATGCCCTTAAAGCACATTTATCACGAGTCCACAGCAGTGCAGAAAGATTGGATAGGGAAAGCCATGCTCGTATATACACATGCCACACATGTAACTTCAAACATCCCTTTTCTCCGGCAGTACTGTTTGGCCATTTGAGAGCTCACTTGAGAAAGCATGAGCTCGTTACTTGTCCATTCAGGAATTGTAACTACCGCACAAATGTGTATTCTTCCTTTAATGCACACAAAAGCAGAACCCATGGTGATAGTTCAGATTTTAAAGATGGTGTGGTGTCTGAACAGACCGATAGCACTCCAGCAGCATCTGCTGCTGATGGTAACGATGAAGGACCAGGTCAGATGGAGGGTACAGGTGACTGTGATCAGACTGAAGTGGAAAGTGAGAGTGACATAGATAAATTGAGGACTCAGTTACTCCATTACTTGGCGTCATTATTTTTGAAGATGCAAACCATTCTTCATGTCTCTGACTCGGCAACTCAAGAAATTATTGAACATTTGTCGCAGATATTTTCCTTGTCCCAGCCAATTATCAAGAAGACCATACAAAAGGTGTTATTGAGTCATGACACTGTTGTTAGTGAAGCATGTTTGGATGAGCTGGTCAATGCTGTTATGGGCTGTAACGTTTTCACAAGTGCAACTGCTAAAGGTGAGGAGTTGGCTACGACTAAGAGACGGAAAACCTATGTTGAGAGACATTACCCTGTGGTAAGGCCTGTTGAGTATGTACTAGAGCCAGGGCACACTACTGTGCACATTTCCATTCTTGAGACAATTCAGGAGATGTTTAGACATACTGACATTCTTGATAAAATCAAAGAAACAAAACCGGCACAAGATGGTCAGTACATGAGTCACCAGGATGGCTCATATTTCAAACATAACACACTACTGTCCTCAGAAGAGCTAACATTACCAGTACTTCTGTACATGGATGACCTAGAGATTGCTAACCAGCTTGGTACCTCGAGAAAAATTCACAAGCTTACTGCTGTGTACTGGGCCTTTGCTGACCTTCCTAGTAAGTACAGGTCAAGCTTACATGTAATTCAGCTTGCAGCACTGTGCAAAGTCCATGATGTTGAACAATTTGGATATGAAAAAACACTTGGCCCTCTGCTGGGAGAACTTTGTAGTCTTGAAAGAGATGGTGTGTTTATTGAATCCATTGGTCAGGTAGTTAAGGGTACTGTCATGTGTGTGGTGTCAGACAACCTTGCTGCCCATTCTTTTGCTGGCTTTATGAAGTCTTTTAGGGCCACATATTTTTGCAGATTCTGCACTGCTACCATAGACCAAATTCAGACTCATGAGGTTGCAGATAGGGAGTTTAGTGAGAGAACAGAAGCTAGCCATGATCATGACTTGAACATTGTGAAGCAGGGGGAGAAAGAGAGTCAGTGTGGTGTTCAAGGAGACTGCGTTCTCAACCAGAGGTTGGAATATTTCCATACTGTCACTGGTTTCCCACCGGATTTACTACATGACCTGCTGGAGGGCATTGTGCCTGTAGAACTTGCTTTGTGTATAAAAAAGACGATCGGCTCGAAATACTTTACCCTCGAGTTCTTAAACAAAAGGATATCATCATTCCCCTACCAGCATAAAGACAATGTTGACAGGCCCCAGCGTATCCCAAAGACGTTTGCTAAAAAGAACACAATTGGTGGCAATGGCCATGAAAATGCCACATTGCTTAGGTTACTCCCTTTGATTGTTGGTGACAAAGTTCCTGAGGACGACGGAGCTTGGGCTGTGCTAATGGATCTTAAAGATATAGTTGAGTTGGTGCTGTCCCCAAAATTTACAGAGGAAACCATTCAGTATCTGGATACAAAGATTCAAGACCACAGACAAATGCTAAAGCAAATGTTTCCTCTCTTTACACTCCGCCCAAAACACCATTACATAGAACACTACCCTGACCTTATTCGCCGATATGGCCCTGTTGTACATCTCTGGACAATAAGATTTGAGGGGAAACATCGCTTTTTCAAGCGCACTGTTCATGACACTCTGAATTTTAAAAATGTGCTCAAAACATTGGCATGGAGGCATCAATACATGA
>JAODIB010000011.1:778699-790260 GCA_027575605.1 Sciades troschelii | reverse complement strand
CCCCCCCCCCCCCCAGCAAAAGTCCCTGTATACTCTTACTTTGTTTATTTGTGACCAGCTGTTGATGTCAATGTAATGTAATACTGCTAGTGTTAATTCAGTACTGCAGACTGGGGAATTTGCAGTGCAGCTGCATGGAAGAGAAGAGCAGGGAAGGAGTGTGACAAGGGAAGAAGAGAAGAGAAGGCATGTGAGAAGGGAAGGAGTGTGAATATGGAAGAAGAGAGAGTGTGAGAAGGGAAGAAGAGGAGGAGTGTGAGAAGGAGTGTGAGAAGGAAAGAGGTGAAGGCACGTGAAGAGGGAAAGAGGAGGAGTGTGAGAAGGGAAGAAGAGGAGAAGGAGTGTGAGAAAAGAAGAAGAAAAAGGAGTGTGAGAAGGAAAGAGGACAAGGAGTGTGAGAAGGGAAGAAGAGAAGGAGTGTGAGAAGGAAAGAGGAGAAAGAGTGTGACGGAGTGTGAGCAGGGAAGAAGAGAAGGAGTGTGAGAAGGAAAGCGGACAAGGAGTGTGAGAAGAAAAGAGGAGAAGGAGTGTGAGAAGGAGTATGGGAAGGGGAGAAGAGGAGAAGTGTGAGAAGGAGTGTGAGAAGGGAAGAAGAGGAGAAGGAGTGTGAGAAGGGAAGAAGAGAAGAAGTATGAGAAGGGGAGAAGAGAAGAGTGTGAGAAGGGAAGGCATGTGAGAAAGTAAGAAGAAGAGAATTGAGAAGGGAAGAAAGGAGTGTGAGAAGGGAAGAAGAGAAGACGAGCATGGGAATAGAAGAAGAAGAAGAAAAGTGTGAGAATAGAAGAGAAAAAAGGAGTGTGAGAGAATAGAAGAGAAGAAGAAGAAGAAGAGGGGAGAAGAGAAGAGATCCTCAGTAGTGGGGTGTAATGCAGCACTACTGCATGGATGGTATAACGAGGAGAGATGAAGCTCCTCCACAGACAACTAATTGGTTCATTTGCACAAACAGAGACTCTGTCAGTGTGCTAACTCGGAGCATCTCAGTCCTGTCCCTCTCCCTGCATGAGTTCTCTGTGTGTGTGTGTGTGTGTGTGTGTGTGTGTGTGTGTGAGCGAGAGAGAGAAACTTGGACTACGGCCACCCTTTCTGCATTATCAGTTATGGTACCTCTTACAACTGCACTCGCACTCTTACTCTCGCACACCTGTGTGGTTGGAAAGCATTTGTCTGAAGTGCGAAAAGGAAAAGATCGCGGAAGTTCAGCTTCAGTGGTGTGACTGATTTGCTGCTGTTTTGTATCTGACTGTTGATGACATATGATGTCTTCTACTCTGTCGGCTTGACAACTAAACGTTCATATTCATAGAAGAGTAGGACTGTCCTTCCCCCTCCTTCTGTGCTTTTGGAAGAGCAATAAGAGACGTGGATGCTGACTTTTAGAGGTCAGAAATCTTCTAAATCTCATTATGTACTGGCTATGTGCTTTTTTTAAAATACCACTACATTCACTACATACATCAGTGTCCCAACAGCTGCTTTGCACACACACATACTCAAACTCATAACCTCTCCTCTCATTCACCCCTCGCTTTTATTACACCATCTCTCCTAAGAGGCGTTAACACTTCTGAGCATACTTAGAACCCCAACATGGTGGGTTGAACCCCAAAAGGTACGTTATGGAAAGAAGGCATCATAAAAATGTGCCTAATCAGATATCTGTTAAAGAGAAGCTCAGGCCCAAAATGGTGCATGGAGCTAAGCTCTTAAAACCAGTGCAGACAGATTTCGCAGCTTGCAAACAAACAGGGCCTCACAATGACAACCACTTTCTTTCTGAGCAGGAAGAAGAGAGGATAAAAGGAGAGAAAGTGGTGGACATACATGCTCGGAGGCTTTAGCACTACCTGTGAGAGTCAGAAGGTTCAAACTACATGCTTTTTCCCCCCTGCAACCATTAGCAAGCACTGTATTTTACATAAACACATCTTTGACGTTCCCACAAGCAAGCAACAAGCCTCTCATGTTGCTCCTAGTGCGCGTATAGTGACCACAAGTGTTAAGGTTTGATCTGAGACAGTAATGGTGACATCTTACATAATCTGATATATAACTTCTATGCATAATAATGATATTAATCATGTTTAAAGGGGTCTCACCCTTCCCAGAATCCTCTGCACCATGTAGCAAGTCGCCATTTTCATTGTTAGCGATATTCCAAAAACAATCCACAATTTAATGACATCCAAGGCCATAGAGCTTACACTGTAACTTGAAGTTTAAGATATTTTGTCAAAGTCTTTATATTTTAAATTCTTTCGACTGATCCATTTTGTTTTCACATGGTTATTCCGTTGTAATGGACCCGAACTGGCCTCGGCTGCATCGGAAAGAAAAAATAAGGTATGTTTTGTTCAAAGCCTCCATGTATGATACACGGATGGTGAAAATGTTTGAGATGGGTTTTGAAAGGATTACTAACAGTGAATTTACAGAGGTTTTGCAGCATGGAGAGCCAGCACAGTCGTGGTTACGTGCTTTCAAAACGAACAGCAAACTGGATTCTGGGAAGGGTCCGTCAGTTCCTTTTAATAAGGATTTTAATATTGTAGAAAAACCCAGGAACGTGTACGTTTTCCTTTTTCTGCGCACCAAACACCACTGAGTGAGAAATAAATGCAGTTTGGAGTTGAAGTTGAGAGAAAAAGACAGTGGAGACATTGGGGCCAGGGTACAGTTGAGTGCAAAGGTTTGCAACACCCATGGATCTGAATGTAAATGTTAAGAAAAAAAAGTAGGTCAGGCGTATCCAGGCTTGTAGTACTCGAGTCCAGGACTTGGACTTGAATCCGACTTGTGCCCTAATTTTAAGGACTCGTGACTTGACTTGGACTTGAGCACTGATGACTCAGACTCGGACTTGAGCATTAACTGCATTTGGAATCGTAAATGGGAGACGAGGACTCAGATTTTTTCTTTATTTTTTGTAACATGCCATAATAATTTGGCATAAGATTTACATCTACATTAATTTTTATACTAATTTCGTCCAAGAGAATACGCATTCAACTGTTCATACGTCATGTTCAGGAACAAACTAATGTTAATGGCGCTAAAATGCCTGGAGAGAATGCCCCTAGGATTGTCCGCTTTGCTTATGCAGATTTCTCATGCAGTGGGAAAAAATGCGCTGCTATATGCTCCATATGTAGAAGAACTATCGAGGAGATGATGGGGACAACCTCAGACTTCAATCATCATTTGGTAAGACTCCACCCAAAGTGGCACGTTATGTTCAATGCCCTGTTGATAGCGGGGCTTGCTGAGTGATGAACTCGCTAGTGTTAATCCTCTCTCATGTTATTTGCCCTGTTGATAGTGGGCGAGGCTTGCTGAGAGATGAACAAGATTTTTATCTGTAGCCTGTTAACTAAAATGGGGCAGTCAAGCAGTAACGTTAGTCCAACACAGTAGCAGAGACACTTCCACATAAAGGCAGCAACAGCCACCATCAAATGGTGCCATTGGAGTCTTGTTCTCGGACTCAACTTGGACTCAACTTGAATCAGTAGTGGACTTGACTCGGATCAATAGTGGACTCGACTCGGCTCAATAGTGGACTCGACTCGAACTTGACTTGGATCAATAGTGGACTCGACTCAGACTCGACTCGGATCAATAGTGAACTCGACTTGGACTCGCCTTGGATCAGTAGTGGACTCGGCTCGGATCAGTAGTGGACTCGGCTCGGATCAATAGTGAACTCGACTCGGACTCGACTCGGATCAGTAGTGGACTCGACTTGGACTCGACTTGGATCAGTAGTGAACTCAACTTGGACTTGCCTCAGATCAGTAGTGGATTTGACTCGGATCAATAATGGACTCGACTTGGATCAGTAGTGGACTTGACTCAGATCAATAGTGGACTCGACTCGGATCAATAGTGGACTCAACTCAAATTTGACTTGGATCAATAGTGGACTCGACTCGAACTTGACTTGGATCAATAGTGGACTTGACTCGGTCTCAACTCGGATCAATAGTGGATTCGACTCGGACTCGACTCGGATCAATAGTGAACTCGGCTTGGACTCGACTCGGATCAGTAGTGGACTCGACTCGGATCAATAGTAGACTCGACTCGGACTTGACTCGGATCAGTAGTGGACTCGACTCGGCTCAATAGTGAACTCAACTTGGACTTGCCTCAGATCAGTAGTGGATTTGACTCGGATCAATAATGGACTCGACTCGGATCAGTAGTGGACTTGACTCGGATCAATAGTGGACTCGACACGGATCAATAGTGGACTCGACTCGAACTTGACTTGGATCAATAGTGGACTCGACTTGGACTTGCCTCGGATCAGTAGTGGATTCGACTCGGATCAATAGTGGACTCCACTTGGACTTGACTTGGATCAATAGTGGACTTGACTTGGACTCGACTCGGATCACTAGTGGACTCGACTCGGATCAATAGCAGACTCGACTCGGACTCGACTCGGATCAGTAGTGGACTCAACTCGGACTCGACTTGGATCAATAGTGAACTTGACTCAGATCAGTAGTGGACTCGACTTGGATCAATAGTGGACTCCACTCGAACTTGACTTGGATCAATAGTGAACTTGACTTGGACTCGACTCGGATCACTGGTGGACTCGACTCGGACTCAACTCGAAATTTTCTTTAATGATTTGGACTTGACTCGGACTTGAACACTGGGGACTCGAGGCTGGACTTGGACTCGAGATTTAGTGACTTGACTTCAACACTAAATCAGACATTAAAGACTGAGGGCCAAATAAAGCTCGAGGAAAACCACTCAGTGTCATTTGCATGGATGCGCAACTCGAAGTTTCTCCACATCTGACATCTTCACATCTGTCATGTGAAGTTCATGAAAATCGGTAAATAAATTATGCAAATAACGTCTAATGTGGAGGAAGAAGAAACACAATGCCTTAAAAATCCTCACCAGCTGCCAATCACGTCACAGTTTTATTTCAACATCCAAAAACTTTATCGCATGAAGAACAAAATGAAAGCTTTAGTTTCAGTGAAGTAATGAGAAGAAATGTGCAGGTTCTCAAAGAAGAAACAGGAAACCACAATAAATCAGACAGAGGATTTCAGAGGGAGAGGTTTCTTCATGTACAGCTGACAGGTGCCTCATGAGCTAAAACCGAAAATGCTGACAGGGAAAAAAAAACCTCAGAAAATGTCTGTACTGAAAAAAACACAAGTTCTTGCGCGCAAACATTAACATATGACTCTGGACGTTTAGGAGGAGCCAAGCAAGACCAGATTCTTTCACACCAAGTGTGACTTCTAACACCAAGCCGAGAGGCACGTGTGAGGAAATCACGCAGAACCTTTAAGAGTTCCCCATCAGAGACTCACGATATGTCCACATTAATGTGTTTTAGTTTTAAAACAAAATCGATCTCCGCCCAGACGAGTGTTTTAGCTCTGTATCAGAAATAATCTCCATCCACACTAACTCACCTAAACACACATCATGTGACCATTCACGTACACTGGGCATGCACGTGCTGGGATAACACACAGCTTTCTTCTGGAAAGGGTCATGTGATAGGAGCGTGACGAATCAGGGAAGAATACGTCGTGTCTGATGAGACCCAATCAGGAAGTGAGTGTGGGTTTCTGTATCATCACTTCCAAACGTCTCCGTTTTCACCGTTGGCAGTAAAACACCACCCCGGAGTCTTCACGTTAAAACCAGACCAGCACTCCTGAGTCGTGTGGACGCCGGGTGTAAACACAGCAAAAGTGATGTGTTTTGAAACTAAAACATTCATGTGGATGTTGCCTCAGATCTAAAACTGTGTCGTGAATGTAATTAAAGTGCTTTATCTCAAAGAACTGATGGAGCACCTCAGAGGAGTACTGAACGTGTTGAAGATTAAAACACAAATTCAGTAAACTCACAACGCTTAAAGAATATTTGGTTTGTCTCTCTCCAGGAACATAAGCACAGATGCTTTCTGTTTCAGATTTCAGGTAGAACCCATTAGGAAACTTGGACCAGACCAGGAACTTTTGAGGAACCATTATTGATATTGATATCATGATCAGTTCTATCACAGCACACTTGTAAGACGTTATCATGGGAATGTTACTGAAATCAGAATCACAACACAGTCATCTGAACCTTTATATGTGTAAAAGACAAAAAAACTGCACTGACTTTAAAAAAAAAAAATCTTTTCCTCCTTTTTAGCATTTATTTTTGTACACATTCATTAAAATTATCAGCAAATATATTTTTAAAAGATCATTTAAATGCAGGAGCCCGATGTGTATCGAGATCAATGTCAAGTAACAAAGAAATGTCTTGAAATATTCGTATCTATGATATTTTTGTCTTGTACCACAGCGCAGGTAAATAAATACTCGAAGCTGATTGGTCAGAAGGTGTGCAATGTTTCAGTGCGACTTGGACTGAAGCTCCAGCTGGAACATGTGCTCGTTGTAATATGGCAATTTTAAAAAAAGCATGATTTTAAAAACATGCTGTTTAACAAAGTAAAAGGTATAATATTGGAATTCTTTGAATCATGGTAAAGCACCGATGCTTTTATTTATCAAAACTCTCAGACAACTTCAGGACATATGAGATGTGGCTGGTTGGATTCTCAGAGAACTGAAACTGCATGGATCAGATATATTCCTGCTCGTTCACCACATCCCACATCGGGTCTTGCGAACAGTTCTGTGAATCTGAACCAGAACCCGAGCTGTGACCTGCACACGACCCTCCATCCTGTAGAAGGACGTGGACGGCTGCCATGTTTGAGCATCTGCTGTGGGATTGTGGGCAGAATGACAGCAGCATGAAGTTTCTCCTCTCACACAGTGTCAAAACTCACCATGCAGACGCTTCAGAGAACGACACGAACCAGAAGAGCTACAGAGAAAATTCACCTGCGTTTACACAGAGAAGATCAGAGAAGGTCCCACAGCACACCGTTAACAGCAGTGTGATTTCCCAGGATGGTGTGGAGCTGCGTTAGATTACACACCATTACTGCTGTTCCTCCTCCATTACACACAAATAACACCAGAACCTAAAGTGAGCCTCAGAGCCCACATTCAGGCGTGGAACAGAGGAACATCTCTCACACAGGAAAAAACACACTTCACACACAGACTCCGAGACGGACAGATGGTCATCACTTGGAGACAGAATCGATCGCTGACTGTCCTTCACACACAATAATCTCATTACACATGGCACATATCTGTGTTTCTCGACAAACATATACATTTTTAATTAAAATATTAAACGTTATGCAGCTTTTTGTTTTCATGCACCAAAGAGCTGATCTGGAAACAACCAGTAAACGTTCATCAGACTCTATCAATCACAGAAGCCATGACCTAATGGTTAGAGAAGCAGCTTTGGGACCACAAGGTTGCTGGTTCAATTCCCAACACCAGTAGGAATGGCTGAACTGCCCTTGAGCAAGGCACCGAACCCCTAGCTGCTCTGGGTGTCCTGTATGTTGCTCTGGATAACAGTGTCTGCTAAATGCATTTAATGAAATGATCGGAAAAAAGTGAAAATTTATTCTTACAATTTAACCGTCTACATTATTATTATTATTATCTTTTAATGTAACATTACTTTAATAGTGTTTTATTTAAAGTTTTAATGAAGTCCTCTATTTGTACACACTTTTTATGACATTTTATCTTTTATACTTTTATCATTTTCTTCTTTCTGTAACAGCTATTTATTACATCATTATCTTTTTACTTTTTCTTCATTTCTTTTTCACTTCACATTATAAAGCACTTTGAGATTCACTGAAATGGACAAAGTGTGTGATATAAAAAGTTCATTATCATTATTATTACTGTTATTATTATTATTATTATTATTATTATTATTATTATTAAATACAGCTGAATCATTCCACTCTGCACAGACGCGTGTGAAATATCCCACATCACATCAGGTTTATTTATATTCAGATTCCTGTGAAGAGAAAATCACACCGTACGTGTGAAACGTCTTCTTCTGTCAGGTCTGTGCCTAAAAAAATGGCAAACAAATCACAGACGTTCATCTACAACTCACTTCTTAAATTCAATTTTTCTAAAATAATCCTTAAAGTTGTCAATCTGAAAGATGAAACAGTCAGCAGCGTGTCATGCGGCATGTTGTTATTAATGCTGACAAACGCTGACAAAAATACATTTTCATGACTCACATCTTTAACGGCATCACTTTAAAATGTCAGCTGTGCAGAAATATGAAATACAGTGGATCGTAATGTCTGTGACTTTTTGATAAAAAGAATTTTAACAGAAACTGAAATAAAATGATGGCATTAGTGTTACTGTTATCTGTGTAAAGATTAAAAACTGGCAGCACACTCTTTATGCTGATGTTATGGAATAATTTTGGTTCCCTACAGAAACTCTGGGTTGTTCTTTAACCCTTTAAACTCTCAGGAGGCTTCAGTTGCTGCACTCTTGGAAGATCTCCTGAAGAACCTTTCTGTCTAACAGTGAACCATGAAGCTAAATGTCACATTCTAGATATTAAGAAGAAAACAATGAGCAACAATCTGGAGATTGTCTCACACACTTCCCCAGTTAATACACACACCTTTCTTTCTTTCTTTCTTTCTTTCTTTTTTTAAGAAAAAAAAGGGTTCTTTAGAGGTTCATTATGGGTTCCTCTCTTCCAAAAAGGGTTTCTGATAGGAAAACATTTCAGCGTTCCCCCAATGAGACAATGTGTGGCTCCAGATGTAAAATCTCTTTCACTGAAGAATACAACAGTTAATGAAAAAATAAAGTGTGAGTTGAAGGACTAAAGTCATTGTGCTAGTTTCAGAATGAACTAAAGAAAATGGCATGACGCTGCAGAAACGTCCTGAGTGACAGAGTGGTGTGATGAAGCGCAGTTACTGTAACCATCCTGAAGCTGATTTGTCCCTGGGTTCCTGCTCTCTTCCGTTCCTATAAACAGTTGTTCCCTCACCACACTCTTTTTTTTCTCTCTTTAAGTAAAAAAACAAAAACAAAAACTTATCGCAGCTTATCATGTCACCAAGAAACGTAAACTCCTCTGTCCTGAAGATGTCTGAAAAGTTCCAGCTTCACTTCTGACTGTTACAAAGCACTGACACTGGAGACTCCTTCCATAAATGTTCCATAAACATCTCATATTTATGTGAAAAACAGTTATTATTTTGTTAACGGTTATTTTTTTTTATCTATTTCATTGGAGCATCTGCTGGAAATGAGCTGTTACTATAGAAACAATAATTTTTTAAGCTGATGAAATGAAACAGCTTCTGCTCACAATGTTTGTCTTCAGGGAATCTTTTATTGTACGTGACTCCGTAGAATGAAATGATGTGAATTTTCCAGATAGCACTTTTAAAACAATTTGCAGCTCCCCATTGGGTATCCGTGTTAAATTTTAACTTTGCTGCTTTCTGCTGATCTTTTTCAGCTTCACTTCATTTCCTGAGTTTGGGGTCCTCATGAGATAGTGCAAGCCTTTTCCATAAATAAATCAGGAAGCGAGCTGGGCTTTCCGTCAGCGCTGGAAGTGGCAGTGTGTGACAGCACAGCTCAGATGAAAGTTTCCTCATCTGAGATTGGGGGAGAGAATTCAGGCCGTTTGCATACATTTGGGCAAAAATAGCTGAGAAGATTTAAAAGAGACTAGGAGAAGTGCCATCGTTATCATTCCTGCCCTCACTGAAAGCCTGGGAGAAAAGCATGCTATTTCACTTATGGGTGTGTGTGTGTGTGTGTGTGTGTGTGTAGAAGTTTGTCCCAGAAATAAAACAACATACAGAGATATATAGAGTGTCTCAGGAAGCACATGTGCACAGGAAGATGAAGAGAGTGAAGATGCGAGCAGATTGCTCCACCTTTACCCCTTCCCTCACTGCTCTAGCAGGCACAGTTTTTCCAGCGTGTGTTGTTGATAAGAAATCAGATTCATCAGGACGCTAATGAAGGCCGAGGGGTTACATTAAAAATCCGGCTTGCTGTTTTTTGCCCTGAAATTGAATGAAGCAGCGTCTCTTCAGGCATCATACCACATGCAAATCACATCCTGTGAATAATTTAGAAGCCATGACTTGAGAGTCATGATTTGATTCTGGATGTTGACTTATTTCCATTTCCATGATGTGTTGAAGTTGCCTGATTTGATGGATGGCATCCATTCATCTACGAGAGACAATGGTGTAGCATCGTCTTATTTGCACCTTTGCATATGGCTAAACAAGCCAATGCGTGAAAAACAGTCTCTACCGCAATTGCTGCAAGAGTACTGAGATGCCTGAGAAGGCTGGTTTTGTGTCTTCTTCCTTCTGGCACGTTTTTCAATCAAGTTTGAGCTCCTGTCATGCTCAGCCCTCTGAGCACCTGCTCGAACAGCAAGGCACCAAGCAGCACGGTCCTCTGAACACTGCTCCCACATATTCACGTTGATACCACATGACTTCATGTCCCTCTTACAGACATCCTTGAAGCGCAGGCGAGGTCGGCCGACCAAACGGCTCCCCTCCGCCAGCTCGCCATACAGTAGGTCTTTGGGGATGCGGCCTGAGTCCATTCTCCTTACGTGACCAAGCCAGCGGAGGTGCCTCTCGCCAAGAATGGTGAACATGCTGCTTAAGTTGGCGCGTTCCAAGACCTCTGTGTTGGGCACCTTGTCTTGCCAGCTAACTTGCAGAATCCGTCTGAGGCACCTCAGATGGAAGCTGTTGAGCTTTTTCTCATGTCTGGCGTAGGTGGTCCAAGCCTCACTACCATAAAGGAGAACGCTGAGCACGCAGGCTTGGTAGACGTGCAGTTTTGTTTTCACAGTGAGGCTGAAGTTGTTCCAGACTCGTTGGGTTAGCCTTGCCATCACTGCAGCTGCCTTAGCAATCCTGCTGTTCACCTCTGCGTCGACAGAGAGCGAGTTGGAAATCGTGGACCCAAGGTAAGTGAAATGCTCCACGACTTCTAGGCTGTACCCATCGATGGTGATGTTAGGTGGGGCTAGTGCACTTTGAGCCAAGACTTTCGTCTTCTTCAGGCTGATGGTCAGACCAAACGCCTTACAAGTGTGAGAGAGGCGACTGACGAGCTGCTGCAAACTGTCTTCGGTGTGTGATACCAAAGCTGTATCATCAGCATAGAGCATCTCTCAGATGAGTACCTTTGTGACCTTGGTCTTGGTATGAAGTCGGGTGACATTAAAGAGTTTTCCGTTGGCTGTGGTGTGAATATACACTCCCTTGCTGCAATCTTGGAAGGCATGTTGGAGAAGCATAGAGAAGAAGATTCCAAAAAGTGTTGGCGCAAGGACGCAGCCTTGCTTTACCCCACTGCTGACTGGGAAGGCCTCAGACGTTGCACCGTTAAAGTGAACTGTGCTATGCATGTTCTCATGAAATGAAAAAAACACTGCAAGGAGTTTTGGAGGACAGCCAATCTTCTGAAGGAGCTTGAAGAGTCCAGTACGACTGACCAGGTCAAAAGCCTTAGTTAGATCTATAAAGGCAATGTACAATGGCATTTGCTGCTCTTGGCACTTCTCCTGCAGCTGGCGTAGTGAGAATATCATGT
>JAODIB010000011.1:463059-477917 GCA_027575605.1 Sciades troschelii | reverse complement strand
TCACCTTCTGGATCCCGGATTTTTTTTTAAAGGATTCTTGGCGGAGGTCTGCGCTCTCAGAGTGCTTTTCTAGTTTATAATGCGTTGAGTGAAACTGTTCTGCTTGATGGTAATTTTGCACCTTGACTTGAGTTTCATACTGTTACCTCGGGTTCCACTGCCATGGGAGGCATTGCGTCTCTGTCGTACACTCCAGTCAGTATATTGTACATTTCTAATGTTTCTCCTTTAAGTCATCTGTATCTAAGAATGTGTAGGTTGAGCTTTCATAGTCTCTCCATGTAACTTGTGCCTTTCAGTCATGGTATTAGTCTGGTGGCTTGTCTTTGCACATTCTCAATAGCTGCAAATTTATTTATTTAAATACAGGGGGGTTAAAGAGCAGAATTACTTTCTTTCTACAGCCACACTGATGGAACTGGTCATACATGGCTGTTTTCAGTTGAGCACTCCTCCACTACTCTGCCTGATGGAACTGACTAGGTGCTGCTCATTATCTTACTCAGGTGTGTTCACGGAGGCAGAAACCTGTGGTGATGTGGCCCCACTATAGCTCTCTTCTTCAATCACAGTTGGTCTGTGATTTAATTCTCATGTGTCTCCACAGGTTCTTTTAATATTATTTTTATGAGAATCTAATGAAATCTGATTCTAATCAAAAACTGCCCAATCTTCTGCAGTATTAAAATTAACTTTCCTCAACTTTTGAAACAGTTAACTCTCTCTAGGTCTGTCTCTCTATCTGTGAGAAAACGTACTGATGTGACAGTTTGTTGTGGGCAGAATTCTGTTTTCGATGAAACGTGTATTTTGCACTGTAACCTGTGCGCGCACATTGATGCGGTGCTGTTTATAGGGTCTCTAACTGCAAACCTTACAGGTCTCTGACGACGGGTCTCTCCATTCTCCTTATCTTCAGCATTGATGTGGATCGCTGAAGCCCCTGCCCTCTTATAACCGCAACAATTTGCTAACAAGATCCCATTTTTAAATGTCTTATAACACAACATGGCATAATATATATATTTTTTAGTTACATTAATGTTGTAAAACATAAATGAAATGAGTTAGTTCCTGTTGTTGCTTACATTATAGTAGCTATAACCAGTCTCTCTCTCTCTCGCTTGCTTGCTTGAAGTTAATAAGATTTAAAAAAGGGGGGAAAAAAACTGCAGCTTATTATGCATGTTATTGAGAAACTGCAAAGTGGTGTAAACCCCTCTGTCCTAAAGATGTCAGAAAACTTGGTTCCAGCTTTATCTCTGACTGTTGCACAGCGCTGACACTGGAGACTCCTTCCATCAGTCTTAAATAAATTAGTTACACATGTTTTAAATCTGTTTATGTGAATGAGCTGTTCCTACAGAAACAATAATGTATTAGAAAGATTGCATTAATATAAACCTGTGATGTGCAGCTGCACTACTGTAAGAGCTGCTGTTATAGATGCCTTCTCTGACCAATGCCTTCTGACCAATCAGAATTTGGCAGTCCTTTGGTGTTTTTATCAGGTTGTCCATTTTGCGTGTCTCTCGCAGCCTCTGTGGTGAAGTTGAGAGCTCTGAGAGAAGAGCCAGACGCTGGACGGCTCATGACTTCAGACCAGGAAGGGAAAGATCTAGTTGAGCCAGAGGAGCAGCAGGGGCAGGAAGTGAGGAGGAAAGAGATTCCTCTTTTGGTAAAGTATTTTTCTTGTCTTTTGTCTGGTCTGTTTTTGTGTTCTCTCTCATGTAAAACTTTATATTTTGGTGCTGGTTGTGGCGCTGCATACAAAATGTGTCGGTGCTTTTAATGTTGAGTTTAAGAGTGTAGGCTGGCCTGCAAGCCAGGCCCATTCATCCCATCTCATGCTCATGGGATTGTGAGTTTGTGTTTGAGTGACAGCCCCATGTGAGACACTTGTACAAATTTAAATGTGCTATTTTGAGTTGCTGGGGGGGGCTCAAGTGCCATGTTGTACCTCGCTTTCTTTCCCTCTCTCTTGGTCAACCACGTTGAGAGCAGCTGCTTGAGGTTTGTCTGCTGGAAGGATTTTTATTTTAACGTTTAATATGGGGTGTTGTTTTAGTAAAGAGTTTAACCTGAATCTGGTCAGTGAAAAAACAAGTCTTCTTCAGACATCCGTTACTGAAAGCTGCTCAGATCAGGATGTTCAGCAGTACTCCTCTGTGACCGAGCTGGCTGAAGAGAAGCGTTTTGAGTACAGTCATATGAACAAAGCTGTGGATTTTACGAGTGATGTTTCCTCCACCGACCGCTCCACAAGTCTTGGTTCTGTTGATAAGAAAAGCAGCACTGTGCAGGAGGGCATGGTAGTGTGGGACAATTTTAAGGATGACTCTCATAATAAACCCCTTGAGGATGTTTCAAAAGATTCAGGCGTTCAGGCTCAGACAGGGACGGCGGTGTTGAACTCTGTAAAACAGAGAATCACTCAAAATGCAGTAAAACGAGCCAACTGGTTCTGTGAAGTCGATTTGTCTCAGCATGCTGATTCAACATGTTTTAAACCCCAGTGTGAGAACACGGCTGCTGCAGGCACACTCGTACCAAACGACCATCACATCAGAGCCACGTGTATGCCAGACAACGGCAGTTCGGAGGTCTCGATCACCCAGAACCCGGACCACGGGCTTGCAGAGTGCAGCATCAGTCAGAGATCTGATGTTTTCTTCCCAACCAAATATCTGCATGATGATCACCTTGATTCAGATGAGAAAAGATCTGATTTCCTGACATCAGAGTGCAGCGTGAAAAGGAGAACCCAAAGCTTCTACAGCATTTGTTCGATTGATGCAGATGATCTCGGGGGTGAGCATGAACCAGTGGCCATGATGCAAACTGCAGCATTTGATCAGATAGATTTATTAGCGGAGACTGAAACAAAGGTCTTTATCAACACCTCACTGAGTAATGCTGCTCTAGAAACTTTAAATGGGACCAAAGAAAAACAGGAAGATGGTGAGCTGGTGTCTGAAGAGCTCCCAACAGAAGCTTTGCCTCTAAACACAGCTTGCATGCTCCCCGACATCGTCGGGACATTTTCTGATGTGGGCTCAGATGAGAAAGCAGCATCATGTAAATGGGTTTCTGCTTCTCCTGAAGATAGTGTGATGGAGAAAAGTGAAAAGCATGGACACAAATCAAATATTGCTGGTTTACATAAGGCTGTTGATGAAACCATTCTTGGTCTGTTGGAAAGAAACGACCAACTCGGTGATACCGCGGTGGATCATACAGACATGGACTGTTTGTGTCAGACACATGTTAACACTGACGCAGAATTAATTAATGTCTCCATACTAGGAGTGACCGAAATGTGTTCTGAAATTCACTGCTCAAAAACACCAGAGCAAGAACCCAAAAGTGTGTCTCCCGCGTCAAGCAACTTGGATTATCAGGAGAACTGCTTAAGTAGCTGTGTCAACTGGAGAGAACCCCATAGAGAGGTGAACCTCGGTGTGATGAGAGGAACATGGCATGAACTTGTGCCATGTTCTGGTGTAAAACCTCATTATGACTCTGTGCAGAACTGTTTATGCTCTGAAATCTCTAGTGTGTCTCTGATTATTGAGAATGAGCCTTCATTTTTCGTTACTTCTTCGTTAGAAAGTGAAGGTGATCTGAAGAGTCGAGGATTTGACACAGAGAGCAGCTCCCAAGATACTGCTGTGTTCAGTCTCAACTCTCAATCCAGTTCATCTGTTGTTAAAGACAGCGTGTCAGAACAGGGCAAGTCCATATGTTATGCTAAAAAGGAAGACAAGGCCACAGGACCAGAACCCGGATCCAAGTTTAACTCACTTCAGAGCTTAAACTCCTTCACATCAGATCTCTTGGGAGGAAATGGTGATGCGCTTCAGCCAAAGACACTTCAGACAGGGTCAGGTAATTATCCTGAGTTTGATGCATGTCCCCTGCTGACTCACTGTGATGCAGAAAAGAGAGAAATTAACCTTGGCGTGGAGGACGTCACCTGCCATATTTCATCCACTGAACTGTCAGATGTAGTGCCAGAATCTGAGGTTGCAGATGAGCATATAGAGATGAGTGAGAATTCTGTGCATATAAACTCCAATGCTGGTTACAGTGATCCTCCTGAAGCTAATCAGAGTTTAGTGAAGGATTTCGGTGAGAACTCGAGGAGTTTAACGTGGATGGACCAGGAATTCTCACTGTTGCCTGACTTCTCTGTACATACCAATCTTCTGGATGATGCTTTACAAAACCACGAAGATCTTAAAATTGGTGAAAAACAGATGGTTCCAGCAACAACCCTGCAAAGTTTTAACCTGAAGGAAGAAGACAGATGTTGCCTGAAGGAGAACGAGACCCTTGTTAAAGCTGAACGCTTTAATGAAAACACACTGGAAGGACCAAATAAAATTTCTTTAAGTATCGGTCATGTTAAAACTCCTGAAATGGAACTGCAGAATTCAGAGTTGAAAGATTTTGACCTTACTCTTGGCAGAAATAATGATGAGCAAGGAATTAATTTATTTATGGAAGGCAGCAGTGAAAACGCAGCCCTGTCTATCCAGTCATCTCATCAGGCCAAGCTGCCCGACACCCTTGAGAGTGCCATATTGTCTAAAAACGGTGTGCAGTGTAAGAGCACTTGCGTTCTCTCACACACACTCTTGGGGAAGACTGACACGCAAAGTTCCTCTGATCCATGTAACCAAGAGCCAGAATTGGTGCATGGAGATGTGCAAGATGTGCACACAGTCAGTACTGCAGAGCAGCAGGTGGTCATTGACTACAGAGTTCCTCTTGAAAGAACCATAAGAGCAATTTTTGAAATCGGAGAACAAGGACATGATGGCTCTGATGAAAGCATGGAGTGTTTTGTGACCAGCAGACTTCAGGGATATCAGCTTGATGGGTTGCATGTTTCAGCTTCTAGTTGTGCTTTTGGAGCTGATGGAATGTGCCCCATTTCTGATTTCAGTGCAGATAAAGCTATTCCTCTCCCTGTCGAACCTGACCAGGTCGACCTTTACGCCAGCATGCCATCATATGAAATTGACTTTCTTGGTTCAAACGCAGTCACGGTCCCTGTGCAGACTGAAAATCCACAAAGTCTGACCTCCACAAACGAGTCAGAAAGAGACCAGGGTGTACTAAACATGGTTTCTGACCTCCTTGGTAAATCTGAGGTGAATGAGGATGGAGATTGTAGTCCCTTCCTGTCTGTGTGGGTAGAAGAGCCCAAGCTGGAGTCACCGTGGCAGTGTCATCTCTCTGAGGGAGAACTGACGGGACAAGATGGACAGGAGGAGGGTAAAGCTGATTCAGTTCTCCACCCTGAGCATGTCCAGGCATTCGCAGCGGCGTACCCGTACAGTCTGTTAGTTTCTGATGGAGCCTGTGTGTGGGATTGGCAAAATGACTGCAAGCAACTTGTAAGTCTACGTTGATGCTGTGTGGCTTAATCTGGCGTGTGAAATTTATCTGGCTGACTTTTCAGTCTTTATTTCTTCCTTCTTAGGAATCTGCCAAAGTCTCAGACCTCAATCCGAATGCAAAAGCATGGGCCAGTTATATTCCTAACCAGGTGGCGTCTGGACCGGCCTACACGCACCATCTCCAGTCATGGGTCAACTCCAGTGACGCAAGAAACACTGGCTTGCAAGGTAAAACCATTTAGACTGACTGTATCTCAGGATTACAGAAGCTCTAATGCATTTCATCATGTCTGTTTTACTGACGTAAGCAGTTTTCAGATTTTCTTCATGGTCTTGCTACAACATCCAATATTGGATTAAAGCCTGTATCAAATTTCTATAAATTAGATAAACCTGGATTTTTACCCTCATTACCTGGTTATTCTGCACAAATATGATTTCATTTAACTTTTGATTCCTCCCCCCAATGGTTAATAATCTGATTACACATCCAGCATTTTTATCTGTAGAGGAGAAAGTCCAAGTTTGTGTCTTGATTAGACATTGGCTCCATCAGAAAAAGGACAGTATTAGCATAATTTGCAACCATAAAAATCCTCAGACATTTGTTAAATAGATGTTGCAGGAAATTTAGTATTAACATTTCTGGGTTTAACAAGGGATTGCAAAGTGTTTGTATAATTTAATAATAACTATCATTGCCATTTATTTAGAAAGAAATCCAATTATTGATTTGATTTCATGTAGATCCTGAGTATTCCGCTATCTTTACATTACTTAAGCCAGTGGCTCTCACCGTAGCGTACGAGGAACCCCAGGCTTGCTGAAGCATAGCCCTAACACTAACCCTGATTTCTTTGTTGTTTTTGTGGTGGAAATCTCAACCCTCCTTTATCGTGGATTATTTACATCAGTACTGTTTTGTATTATATCTGGGGGAAGCCATGGCCTAATGGTCAGAGAAGCAGTTTTGGGACCAAAACCTCACCAGTTCGATTCCCTGGACCAGCAGGAATGGCTGAAGTGCCTTTGAGCAAGGCATCTGACCCCCAACTGCTCCCCAGGCTTCTCTGGGAGCAACCATAAAACCATTTACAACCGATGTAACCATTCTCTGGTTGTACATCGCTTTGGATAAGAGCATCTGTTAAATACCTGTAATGTAATGACCTTATGTTCAGGTTACACGTGGCTGGGGCTACCGTGGCCATTCCGACAGGTTTTGGAGGATTTTGGAGCCGTCGCATAAGTTTGCACAGAGCAAATGTGCAAATGAAGCCATGGTAGCCATGACAGAAAACGCCAGTAAAACCAATGGCGGCAACGATGTATGGCCTTACGGCAGTGATTAGCAGCGTGTACGGATTTCATGGCTGCAGTACGACATGGCCACGGCAAGACAAACAAAGCCACGTGCCCCAGGCAAACTTTTCACTTCCTGTAGAATGGTGTTCTGTGAACATTTTGAGCTCGATGGCTGTGATGGAATGCTGCAGTAACCCATGTAAGCCTCATGGATGCCTTCACGGTTGCGATGGATGAATCCGGTGCTTGACCATGACAATTTTCAACACAACTAAATTTTCCAGGGATGGAAGTCATGCCCTCCCGGTTGTCAAAGTAGCTCCCTGGCTCTTGCATATTCCGACAGATCGGCCTGGAGGGCATGCCACTTAACCCCTGGAAGACCCAAAATTGTCTACCGTGAAGTGACTCCGGCTATGTGAGACTGAGGCTTTGCTGTTTAACTGGTCACTTTAATTAAAACCAGTAGGGGACCTAATAGGTTTGTGTGCTGGCACAAAGTTCCGTAGCTCTAACAAGTCAAATTATTATTATTGTTGTTGTTGTTGTATGTGTTTAATTATCTTGATATTACAATGGTTGGATTGTGTTTTTACAAAATAAATCTGTACTGATCAGGTCCATGGAGATTAATTTTAAAAATATGAAAGTGGTCCTTGGCTGGAAAAAGCTTGAAAGCCGCTGACTAACTGCTAAAGTGAGCGTATACTTTGATTAAAGTATATTAACTGCTCAATGTATTAAATTTGCAGCACTGTTGCCTGTCTTTAATCAGATATAATTTATGAAAATTTGGTCTGTTGAAAATGAAGGATCCTTAGGGTCATTTTATCTGATGATAAACCTGTCATCTTGTTGTCCGTTGTTCCAGGTTACGTGCCCAGCAACGACGGTGAGAAATGGAATGAAGAACCACAAGTACCGGTCTCAGTAGTACTGCCTTCAGCAGAACCTGTGGACATGGAAACAGCAGACAATCAGTTACCCACTAGCTTAGAAGAAGACCCCAACATAAAGGGTACTGTTATTTAAACAAGCATTAAACCCTGTGTGGTTTGGATTGCCCTGTGTACTTGGAATTTATAACAACATGAGAAATGTTTTCTTTCTTTAAGTAGGGAGTAATAGCTCCGACTCCTCCAAGCAGCTTGAAGACCTCCGACAGCAACTGAAGGCTACGCTGGAGTTTTGTCTCTCCAGGTAATTATCTCGGAGCTCTGTGTGCTGCTAATCACACTGATCCTTCTTCATCTGGATTTGTGTGTTTAAGCCCAGTGCTGGTTTTAACCTTCACTTCAAGGCTTTCTGTCTTTTGCTTTGTTTCACAAACCCTTGGAGGAAGAACGATGTGTCACTCTTTTAATGGATCACTGGTGTGTGTGTGTGTGTGTGTGTGTGTGTGTGTAAATAAATTGACTCCAGAATTATTGGCACCCACGAATGGGTAAAAAGTTAATTAAAAGAGAAGACCCAAGATTCTGCACTGAGGAATGCTCTTGGGTTCCTCACTTTATATCTGCCCAAACCTTTCAGTACACGACTCAGTACTGTTATACTGGCAAAGGAAGGAGACGCACAGTACTAAGTGCTGAGGTGCCAAGATTAGATTTTGCTCGTTTTTCAGTATGTGATTTAAAGTAATTTCACACACTTTTTCATACCTCTCTCCCCCCCCATTATCTTGACCAAGGCTGTCAATACTTGTGAAGCTGACAATAACCTCATTAAAGAAGACACTTAGTGTTTTTTGTACAGACTTTAACTGAATGGAGTGTTTTGAATACTTCTTCATTGTTATGAACTTGTTAATAATAGAATAAAGAGAAGCCGCTGTGGACACGGGTGTAGGTTTCTGAGTGTGTAGGAGATTCTTACAGTGTGGGGCTTTGTAAAAAGAACTTCTTCAAGGACACTGATGTTGCAGCTCAGTTTATTGTGGCTCTGTTTTTCTGATCTTGTAGGGAGAATCTTGCCAACGACATGTACCTCATCTCTCAGATGGACAGCGATCAGTACGTGCCCATTGTAACTGTAGCTAATCTTGATCAGATCAAGAAGCTCAGCACCGATGTCGATCTTATTGCAGATATTTTAAAGAGTATGTCATCTGCCAGTAATTATCACAGATCTTTTCTCTAATGTTGACATTCGGTTTGAGTTATATTACCTTCATAATTTGCAGCACTTCCTCTTGTGCAAGTGGATAAATGTGGTGAGAAAGTACGACCGAATCAGAATCGCTGCATTGTCATCCTCAGAGAGGTGCCTGAAGCCACGCCTATTGAGGTAAACAACATCATCTGATAACCTGCATGTGTAAAATAAATACTGCAGTCTCTGTAACCTTTGTGTATAATGATTTGTTTTGCCTTTTAAGGAAGTGGAATCACTCTTTAAGAGTGACAAATTACCCAAATTTGTCCATTGTGAGTTTGCTTATAACGATAACTGGTTCATCACATTCGAGTCGGAAGCAGATGCACAGCTGGTAAGCTTGATATCCCCCCCCCCCAATTCCTTTAATAAATTTGTTTATTTTGTTGTGATTTATTCTGGTATAATCGTTTGCTTTATCTTTTCAGGCGTATCAGTATCTTAGAGAGGAAGTGAAAACTTTTCAAGGAAAGCCTATAAAGGTAAACCTCATCACTCTGTTCCATTATTATTGACTTTTTTTTTTTTAAAGTGACCACTTTCATTTTAAATTTATTTCCAGGCAAGGATCAAGGCCAAGGCCATTGCGGTCAATGCTTTTGTGCCAAAGAATGGATACAGGCCCATGGATATGCCCTCAAACATGCAGCAACGTTATACCTCATACTACATCCCACCTGTGTTTGGGGCACAGCAGCAGTTCCCCCCGTTCTACAGACTGGTCACTCATCAGGGTTGGTCCACTACACAGGGCTACTTGGATCCTAGTTTGGTCAGTATTAGATCTGAAATTCTGACACACGTGGGTGTTCCTCTGTTCATGACAAGTTTAATTTATATCCTGCATTTCACCAACCCAAGGATGCTTTAGAGTAATGGCACTAAAGAATGAGAAATGAATCAACCAAAAGAAAGGATGACTGACAGGAGGCCAAAGAAAATGATGCGAGTATAATGACAGAGTAGCTCAAACCATTGAAAAAGGTTGAACAGTCAGGAGAGGAAATCTCCAAGCGAGATGAGATTTGAGATTTACGCACACTTCAGTTTTCACAGACATTCCACAGTGTTAAATGTGAATAGCAATGGATGTCATTTTAAGAAATATTTTTTATTGTTAACTTGTGGTATAAGAGGAATTAAAGCACTTGAGGATATGCTGTTAATAAAATTTGATCCTCTTCCTGGTGGTAACTCTGCTTTGTGTCGTACAATAATTTACCACCCTGAAGTTGATTATTTTCGAATAACAGCACATTCCCAGGTGATTCACAAGAAGCCTTTGTCACACATACACTCAAGCACAGACTTAAGCGCACAGTGAAATTTAACCCATCTGAAGCAATGAACACACACATGCACACACAAGTGAGCAATGAGCACACGCACATACCCAGCAGTTGGGGGTTAGCTGCCTTGCTGAAGGGCACTTCAGCCCATGGCTGCCCCATGTTAACTTAACTGCATGTCTTTGAACTGTGGGGGAAACCGGAGCACCTGGAGGAAACCCACGCAGACAATGGGAGAACATGCAAACTCCACACAGAAGGGGCCCCATCAGCTGCTGGGCTTGAACCCAGAACCTTCTTGCTGTCAGGTGACAGTGCTAACCACTACATTTATTCCTGACTTTTATATCAGTGTTGTACTATTTGTTTTGCTGCTGTAGCACTTCATTTATCCCAGATGAGAATGTGTGGGCCTTCATGACTGTGCTTTTACATTTATATAAAAAAAAAAACATGGACAACTAATGTCTCTAAAAAGGAAAGTCACCACAGGTCCATCACCCCTGTTGGCTGCAATATAATATGTAGCCCCACACATCCCCATGTGTTTCAGTGACAAAATAGCCTCTTTGTTTTGTCTGAACTGTCTTTTCCTCTACAGTGTCTCATTTGAATAGTTAGTTTTCCTTATGCTGATTGCTGCACGCCTCCCCCCCAAAAAAAAAAAAAAGTTCTTGAAATGTTATTCTACTGTGAGACGGTGTGTCTGCATCTGGGGATGAAGTGGTTAACAGCCATAGACTGTGTGCAGCACCTGCATTGTGCTCTGTCTCTTCATTACATGGAGTTTTGATGGGTTTGTAGTTGAGTGTGGCAGGCAACATGGTCCAATTTTACCATTTTAGCTAATGCTAATTTTATTCAATTGTCACTGGCTATAGTCAGAAATAGGTGTCTGAAATTAAATTGCATTCATAAACTGCACTTTTACTGATTTTTGTGTGTGTGTGTGTGTGTGTGTGTGTGGGGGGGTTATAAAACATTTTCACTGATCGGACAAATTAGATATCCAGGAACAAAGTGCCTTTGCTGCTGCTACAGGTTCAATTAAGAATGCACTGGACTGTTTGAGAGAAGGGGGTGTAGCCTATAAAAATTAGGTGTTCCTGGCTTTAGCACTTGTCTCTCCTGAGCAAACTCTGGCTCTGAATTTGTCAACATGGCAGAGGAATTTTGGTTTAATTTCTATAGAACAGAAGGGCATGGCGTGCCGCTGGGTATGGTGGGGTGGAGCTATTTTTATTTATTTATTTTTTTTTGGTCATCATTGGAATTAATGATGCAGTTAACCAATACTGTTTTTCATTTCTTCTGTCTGTTAGGTTGCTCCATTCACTAATCCTGGATTCATCAACGGCTTGGCTGGATCTCCCACTTTTAAATCCGCAACTGCACCTTTACCTACAAGACCATACCAACCGAGGAACCGGTAACATTTTTCTTTTAGAATTGTGTGTGTGTGTGTGTGTGTGTGTAACACTTCCTTCTACTTATAATTGATGTGCGCGCACATTTTAACCCTTGTAGGAACCATAAGAGCCACATACGACCCTCAGTGCCAGCTGCAGAACGAGGAATCACTTTGTTGGAGAACCCCGGTTCCTTCACCAGCTCCACAGAGCGCATTCCCAATGGAACCCGAATACCACAAATGCAACAGCTGGGCAGCCGGCCGAGATTATCCAGCGCTCCAATTTACCCTCACAAGGAGCAGGTCGGGAGTGGACGCATGGAAATTAATGGAGCAGATTATTCACCTGCCATGGGGAGGGGAAGGTAGTACATCACACCTGCTGCTGTTCAGCTGGTGACGTGATCATTTCCTGTGTGTTTGAAACCAGGCTTTACACATTCCAACTGTAGTTTATGAATGCTTACTGATTAAAAACAACTAGTTTGTCACTGCACTCCCATTCTGCTGTCTGAGCTTAATTTTTTTTTTTTAATAAAGGAGAAATGGCTTTGGCTACAAGAAAAGGAGGGAAGATAAGTTTACAGTAAGTCATCTGGATGATACTGATCTCAGCTGGTGTGTAGTTATAAGTGGGTCCAGCTGGATATATTTATTATGTTGGTTTTACAGAAAGCATCTATACAGTCATCTCCTCCAGCCCAGCAGCGTACTCCTTCTCCAAGTTTTGAGCTGGGACTGTCGAGTTTTCCTCCCCTGCCTGGTGCTGCTGGAAATCTCAAACCTGAAGTGAAAACTGAGAACAGTCTGGAGAACCGACTGTCTGACATCGTCACCGGAGCGACAAAAGACAAGGTGGTGTGTGTGTGTGTGTGTAATATATATTAGTGCAGAAGTTATCTTTGGGTTAGCTCAGTCGTTCACGCACAAGTCTGAAGTGCAGCTACAAAGAAAAGCTGAATGGAAACCAGTGTTATAAGATTACAGGATGTAAAACCAGGTTCAAAAGCCAGTGCAATAGTGTTAGACAATAAATATACAGTGCATGGGTTCTATTTACAAGTGCTGGGATCCTCAGTCCTGCACTGGAGCTTTGCTGTTCCAAATACACCTGATATACACCTGAACCAGGTTAGGATCTAATTATATACTCCTAAGCTCCTAAAGAAGTTTTCTCTGTGTTTGAAGTGTGTGAGATTTGTATGTATACGTGTTCCCTAAAAAGTAGAGTGCAAACGTACTGTGCATGCATTAGGCCCGTACTTGTATACGGAGCAGAAACATGGCCGATGACAAGGAATCTTGAAAACATGAAGAGATGTGATTGCCGGATGCTCGGATATATGGCAAATATACATTGGGAAGAGGGAATATCAAGTGAGGAAGTGATGGAGAGATGTCAAGTGGAAAGCATATGGAATTTAACTAGAAGACAATTTTTGAGATGAATCGGGCGTATCAAAAGAAAAGAAGAGTAGTGTGCTACGGAGAGCAGCAGAAGCTGTAATTGATGGAAGACGCCTCTGAGGAAGGCCCCTGAAAATATGGAAGTGTATAGAGGAAGACCTGAGGGAACTTAACCTCAAAGAAGAGATGGTCTATAACAGACTGAGATGGAGAATGCTCATAGCTCGTCCAACCCCATGAAATATGGGAACAAAAGGACGTTAAATGAAAAAGAAGAAAGAAGAAGAAGACAGTCCTGATAAAAATCTGACCTGTGTCACATTACGATAGAAGATCAAGGCAGATTTGTATCACTCCAGCCTGGTAATGTTTGTGCCATTTATTGTACAATGTGAATACTATAACAAGTCATTTATTGTACAAATCCAAATCATGAATCAGATGCAGTGAGGGCCGGCTGCCAGCAAACAAGAAAACGTGGGAAAAGCAGATCGAGCAGATGTGAAAGCAGCTAAAAATTTACTACGATATATTACTTTTTTCGATTTTTGTTATACAAATTGATATACTATGACTCAGTATTGTGCAAACAGTTTGATAATAAATAAAAAGAAAAAAGTGTTGGTTTACGGCCCAGCCCATGTGCTGGGACTGACAGACACAGAGGCCACACCTCTTTTACTAGAACTGACAAGGACAGAAACCACACCTCCTCCACCCCAGATGACAGATACTGAGGCCACACCTCTTTGACTGGAACTAACATAGAGACCACACCTCTTTTACTGAAACTAACAGACATAGACGCCACACCTCTTTTACCAGAACTGGCAGACACAGAGGCCACACCTCTTTTACTGGAACAGACAGGGTCAGAAGCCACACCTCCTCCAGAGAGATGATGGACACTGAGGCCACACCTCTTTTACTGGGACTGACATGCCTAGAGGTCACACCTCCTATACTAGGTTTGAGAGCCAGAGACACCAGGCCTCCTTTACTGACATTGACAAGAACAAATGGTATGCCTCCTTCACTTTGTTTCCTTTGACTAAAGGTATCCATCAAATAAATAAATATACTCGATATACATCATTTATTTGATATAAATGTAGTATTATTTTACTTTTATTTATTATCACTGTTAAGGTTGGTGTATTATATATATCATTTACTACGATTGTTATGGTCATGTGTGAAGTGCTTGTAACCAGATTGCACCAGATCTGAAAGGAGTCAGGCAGATTCGGGGGAAGAATTGAGAGGAGGGGGGATAGTGAATTAGAACAGGACCACGTTCACAATCCATGACCCAGAAATGCTGCAGAGGAGAAAATGTAGGATGACAACAGGCTTTGTAAAAGTGACAGAAAAACCAGCCAATCGTAGACCACCAACAGCCAATTGGAGGCTGAGGTGTCCTGTAAAGGCGGAGTGGAAGAAGATGAGTGCAGAAGGAGGAGAGGAGAGAAAGAGAAAAGCACCGTAGCAACAGAAACATCCCTGCATCCTCTTGCTGTCTGGATCCGAATCCGCATAAACGGAAAGGGCCACCAGCTGCTGACTCGTCAAATTCAGACTCCTTTTCTCAGTCTTCCTCTTCTGCATCCTCATCCTCCTCTTTCGCAGCCATGCCTGAGTGTTGGGATGGGGTGAGTGATCTTGGACTGAGTGGAGTATGTGAGGGAATGTTAGAAGTCAAGGTTTGGATGTGTGGCCTTATTGTAAAATTAGGGATCTGAACACGTTTCCTTTGTTTTGCTTTGCATGTCTATGTGTGGTTAGGTGTTGAGAATAATTAACATCATTATTGAAGAAAAATTAAATTGCAGCTTCCTGAGATTGATGTTAAAAGTGGGGGTATTAAAAACAGAAATATTATTT
>JAODIB010000010.1:37710077-37715562 GCA_027575605.1 Sciades troschelii | reverse complement strand
GCCCTCGCCGGCCACGGGGCTCGAACCCAGACCTTCTTGCTGTGAGGCGACAGCGCTAACCACTACACCACCGTGCCCAGATCTTATTGCTGTTAAAGCCACAAAGAAAGGCAAATTAAGGATTAATAGATAACTCATGTTTAATGGTGATAATCTTAAATATCATACATTTAATATTTAATAGTGGTGTGGTGCTTATGTACAGGGTGTGTGTGCACTGTAGTGTTGCAGTTGTGTGCATGCGTGCTTGTCATTCTGCTTCCAGCTGCAGCCACCACCTGGCTCCATGAGCAAAAAGAGAGGCAGGAGTATGTAAACCATCTCGATGGTTTGACGGTTGCCACACCAAGACTCTCACAGTGCCTCCTTGTTGGCACACCATGGGTAATGCTGAACTGTGAGGGATCTCTGAGCAGGTCTGAGCCCCAGAGGTGCAGTATGCAGGCCCACTGGTGTGTGGACATGCCCTGGCACTCACCAATCAGCCCCTTGCTGCCTTGTAGGGTATGGCTCTTTAGGCAAAGGCTAGGAGAAGGGTATGCCATAATCAAATCACCACTGTCTCGTGGGTCAACCTTACTGGGAGAGACTTTGGGAGTAAATCCCGAGGAAAAATCCAGAGCCCCTAAGGCAGCTCAACGCCGTTCTCAACTTTGTGCTGGCAACTCCTGCAGCCGATTGTACTCGCCCTTGCTTCTCCGTCAGATCACTCCAGCGATGCGGAGAGGGGGGACATGCTGCCTGGGTAACAGCTCGTCTTCCATATACTTACCCTGGCCTAGTGCTTTGGAGAGGAAACTTCAACATTGCAAGCACCTTGCAATGGCGACAACATGGGAAGGAGCAGTCTACCGGTGATGATTCTTGCTCCTTAGCGACGAGCTGTATGCTCAGGGCTCCTTCTGATGGTGGAACTCAAAACAGCTAACCCCAGGCTAGACAGTACACAGCCTTGGTTGGTCTAGACTGAAACACATTTACACAGTGGGCGGGGAAGAAGGGAGTCTTCAGTCTGCGCTTGAAGGTGGTCAGGGAGTCAGCAGTTTTGACCTCAATGGGAAGGTCATTCCACCAACGGGGAACCAGGACAGACAGCAGTCTTGAGTGGGCGGGGCAGGAGCAGAGAAGAGGAGGGGCCAGGCGACCAGTAGTAGCAGAGTGTAGGGGTCTGGCTGGCATTTAGGGGTTGATCAGACTCTGAAGCTATGCTGGGTCTAACCGCTTGAGAGCCTGGTAAGCTCACACCAATGTCTTAAATCTGATGTGAGCTATGACAGGTAACCAGTGCAGGTCAGTGAGCAGAGGGGTGACATGGGAAGAGCGAGGGAGGTTGTAGATCAGGCGAGCTGCAGTGTTCTGCATGAGCTGCAGGGGTCTGATGGCAGAAGCTGGAAAGCCAGCAAGGAGAGAGTTGCAGTAATCCAAGTGGGAGAGGATCAGTGCTTGGACCAGGAGCTGAGTACAGCAGGTGTGGTAAACACACACACACAGAATGTGTGTATGATTACAGTCATACTCAGAGCATGAACACATAAATTTAGAGATCAGGGACTGCACCCTGTTATAATCATACACACACACACGTATAAGAATGTGTGTGTTATTGTAGTCTAACGTGTCCTGAGCTCTGGTGGGCGTGTACAAGTGTGTTGGTGCTCTGCTTGAGGTGTTTCATTAAAACCAGCAAACACTAAATAATTATTTTCATGGTCTCAGATGTGAGCAATGAGAGAAGTCATGGCTAAGTTCAATCCCTCAAAGAACTTTTCCTTCGATGAGTCAGGAGAGCAGCCAGACTGGAAGCAGCGCTCTGTGAGATTCAGACCTGCTGCTCAGCCAGACAGAAGGTGGCGCCATGCAGGTGACCAGCCTGATGAACACCTCCTGATCATTCGTATTTACTGATGATGGAAACAGGACTTTGATGGGGTGCTTGGAAAGTTCCATGAGTACTTTGTGTTGAGAAGGAATGTAACTCACAAACATCCGTATCTCCATCAGTGTGTGTAAACACTGGGAGACTTTTATTAGAGCTTTGTATGAACTGTCAGAGCATCGTGCCTCCGAGTAACAGACACACAGAGAGAGCCATACACAGGGCAAAGAAAGCTCTCCAGCAAGAAGATCTGTGATGTTCTAAGCAGCTGTAGGTCCACTCCCTGCTCCACCGTTGGCTTCAACCCAGCAGAGCTGCTGATGTGGAAAAAATCAGAACCACACTTTCCACTGTGGAGAAAGATCTCCTCCTGAAACGGCCCAGCAGCAGAGCTGTGAAAAAAAAGGAAGGAGGGAAAAGGTTAAACAGGCCCATGACTTCAACCACCATCATGGAGCCACGCCCTTACCTGCTCTGCAACCAGGAGATGGTGCGTTCTCCAAGATGGACCATGAAAAGTCATGGGCTTTGCCAGTGTCAAGCTTACACAGGGATCTCGAGCTTATCTTTGTAATGTAGTGGCACATCCGGGGTGAATGTTGATGGTCTGGAAGGTTCTGAATAATTTCTGCTCTCAATGTGTCTTTAGGCTGCCTGTAAATCATCAGGTGTTTATCAGGAGTTAACTGTTGTGTGTGTGTGTGTGTGTGTAAGGTGCTGTCACAAGCATGACTGCTGTTACGCGAAGGCTGAGGATCAGGGCTGTCACACAAAGGTGCACGTGTATCCATGGAGCTGTGACAGTCAACCACTGGACTGTGGTACACACGCACACACCTATATCATTACTGTCATTATCATTATTATACATGCTGCATGCTTTTATACATGTGTGTGTGTGTGTGCATGCGTGCAGGCTCTCTGACAGACAGATGTGAGAAGATGTTGTGTTTATGTGACCGAGAAGCAGCACGGTGTCTGAAAAAAGCACCGTATAACCTCAAATACTTCATGTGGCCCGACTTCCTGTGTGGACCTGAACTGCCAACATGTGCTTACTACTGACACACACACACACACACGATACTACTGACTTCGCTAAATAATGCTAAGGCTAAAACTAGCATCAACTCTAAAGTGACAGTAATCACTCAGCCATGTTTACTCAATAACAATTATTCTCTGAAGGTGAATATCAGTGAAATATTGAGATGAGGTTGAGGTTCCCCGATATTCACTGAGCCTGAGGTGGATAATTGTTTCAGTATAAATACACAGGTGATTATTTTTAAAAATCACGAAAAAAATATTTATTTCAAACTTCAGGATCTTCATGTAAGTGTAATAACTTTGTGGCGCAGACTCGTGTCACTGATCTACACGAGTCTCATAAAATACTTTGTTTTGAAATCGATAAAATAAATCACAATCCCACTTCCCTTTGAATACTTTTAGACCAAACTTCTGAGCATCTTTAGTGCTTTTAGGAACAGCGTTTTCTTTCATCATCTGTAATTCTTCCTCATTTACGGTGACAAAGCGATTGGACGCCATTTTGCTGAGTCGCTCGAGGCGATTATCGAGAAATAATCTGAATTTCTCGACCAATCAGAGCGCACGGTTTCCTATAAATCACCTGCGTATTTATACTAAACATTTACTTCTTGACTTAAGGCTAATGGAGCTAACAAGCTTAGCAGCTAACAGGTTAGCATTGTGGAGTTGTTCAGGGTCTCAAACAGCTCCAGCTCGAGTACAAATCACTTCTTTGTTAAATAACGTTAGTTGAGTGAAGCAAGTCTTCATTTTGCATGATGCTAATCTGACTTGTTAGCTTCTCAGCCTCATAGCTAAGCAGCACAAATGAAACCGTCAGCATCACACACGACTCACATCTCCGCTCAGTGACTTTTTTTTTTCCACATAAATGAGACATTTTGGACACATTATTTATAATTAAAACATCACTTTAAAACCAGGACTCAACCTGAAAATATTTCTTTTTATAGTTTTCAAATAAAAACTGCTTGTTTGTAAGAAGTGTCCTGTGGTTATAGGGATGTCTGATCCTCACAGAGAAGCAAACACACACCTTCAGCATCTCACCTTCACTCACACACACACACAGAGGAACAGGGTTAATCAATCAGTGTTAGTTATGATTATAAAGTGTCACACTGGGTTCAGGTTTAAAGAGTCAATTTCCCATCAGAACAATTCAATACATTTATTTTTAGAATTTATTTACAAATTCTGCTCAAAAACAAAAATCATATCAAAAATAAAATACGATTAATTAAAAAAAAGTTTTGGAAATGATTAAAACACACACACACACACACCCACCCACCCCAGTAGAATTCAACAGAAATAAAATCACCAGATCATTCACATTACAAACACTCTGGATGTGAGAGAGAGAGAGAGAGAGAGAGAGAGAGAGAGAGAGAGAGAGAGCTACACAGAGACGTCACAAATCACACAAGTTATTTTTATTAATCCTGAATCTTTGAGCTGTTTTGTTTTCACACACGTCTGTAGACTAAGTGGAAAAAAGTCCACATGGCTCCGCCTCCATCTCTTGCTGGTTTCTGATTGGCTGGTGGAGATGGCGATTTCATCTCACTGACTGTTCAGAAAACAGGTCAGTCTTTGATGCAACCTCTTGAGTGTGTGTTTGTGCGTCATGCTTGGTGTGTGTGTGTGCGGCGCAGGAGCTTCTGTAATATGGTGTGTGTGTTAAAGGCGGGGCTGCAGTAGAGCCCCCAGTAGAACAGGCCGTTCCACACACACTGAGGGAGCAGAGTCCAGAGGAGCAGGAAGAGTACGCTGTGGATCCCCATCCTCCACACATGAGCAAACACACGGTGCTGGAGCGTCCTGAAACACACACACACGAGCACTTAGCCCCTGATTTTGTCCAACAACCCCACAGTGTGTGTTCAGTCTCAGTACAGTAAACACACTTCCTGCCCCTTTCACACTCAGTGGAGTTTACTGATGAAGAGGGCGGAGTTTCTGCAGTCATGTGACTTTACAGAGCAGTGTTTCACGGACCTGGACTGGGCGGGGTGTGGCATGGTGCATCTCAAACACTACTGGCTGTTGTGTAAATCACTCAAGCTCATCAGCACACCACTGACTTTCTGAACACACACCATCTAAATGATGCGTGTGTTTACGAGGGACTCTGAATAAATCTGTCCTCCAAACTCCACAAATGTAAACAATACCGTAAACGTTTGCGTACCTGAGCTCTCCTCGTCTCCACCCACTCCACATCGCGTGCCCCTCCCGTAAGGACAGCAGTACGGCGTTCACGATGACGATTCGAGACGTCCAGTAGTGCACACTCAGCCAATCAAACGCAAACTCCACCAGCAGCTGGTACGGCAAGACTAACCACTTCGCAACAAACCACGCCCACTGCCACGGGCTAGGCCCCACCCAGTCCTACAGACACAGAGAGCGTGAGATGTACAGTAGATATTACGACATGCATTGGTTCACCCGAGGCTGATGTGCGAGCGTGTGACCCACTGTCAGCTCGTTCTGCTCGCTGTGTGTCGAACAGCAGGTGTGTACGAGCGGGAGGAAGGAAGCACTGTA
>JAODIB010000010.1:35056126-35068362 GCA_027575605.1 Sciades troschelii | reverse complement strand
AAAGGCCCTCGCCGGCCACGGGGCTCGAACCCGGAACCTTCTTGCTGTGAGGCGACAGCACTAACCACTACACCACCGTGCCGCCCTCTTATTAGTTCTTATGTGCAGTAATATTGGATGGTAACTCTACAGTAACGATGTAAAGTCAGTGATATAAACTTCTAATAGAAAGTCACTTTTGGTCATGGCACCATAGACTGTTGATGGATTTACAAAATTCTATCGTTATCAAATTTGCAGACAAAATGAAGCAGCAGTGGTGGTGAGTAACTGGGAAACAGACATGGAGGAAAGGGTTATGGATGGAATAACTAGTTTTTATTACTTTGGAAATGTCAAAAAGAGGTTAGTGATTGGTCATTGGGAGCAGTGGAGATAATGATTGGACAGTGAGAACCAGTGTTCAGCAATTGGTCGTTGAGAACATCGGCTCACACAAGTCTAACTTGGTAGTTGGGATTTACCCACTGGTGGTGAGTCACGTGAACCTGCTCCATCGACTTGTTAGTGACAGTCCTGTACGAATACAACACTGCTGGTCCCTTAACTCTTACAGTAACCAAAGATGAAGTGAAGGAACACGTTTAGGAACAGCTTTAACGTTCCCATTCAGTGTGTGTGGCGTGTGAGGAGCGGGGTTCAGCATCGAAGTAAAATTGGGAACGAAACAGTGTCCCATTTCATGATTTTTAAATTCTGACTCGTTTCAGACGTCTGGCATGCAAACTGCCTCTCCCGGTCAAGAACAGTGAGGCTCGGCCCCGTGTGGACCTGGTGGTGTTTATCGTGAACCTCCTGTCAGAGCGCAGGTAACCTCCATGGCCCTCTGATTGGACTGCTTTTATGTTTAGAAATTGAACATCAGCCAGCCTGATGCTTTCTTCTCTTCTTCTTCCTTCATCTTTCTAACCCATGCTGCCATGTTTGTCTCTGTTCTCATGTGTCTAGTCTCCAGGTGGTAGAGAGTTCCCTCAATCACCTGAGTTCGGATTTTTTCCTCGGGAAGGTGTGCTTCATGGTCACTGATGGTAGGTGATGTCTTTTTCTCTTCATGCAGATGTACTGAAGACGGTTAACACCGCACTGCTCCACCTAATGACGCCATCGCTACTCTCTGGAAGAATACGATAGCAACCGTTTAACATCCTAGCAACCAACTGAGATTCCTCAACAACCTAGTGACGACATGGACTCGTAGCTTTGTGCAATTTCTTTCTGCAGTTGTGTTCTTTTGAAAAGGTCCTAAGAGTGAGTGTGTGTGTGTGTTTACGCAGCACGATGTGGCGCTTTGGCTCAGGAGCGTTTGATCAGCGTGAAGAAACTTGCAGCGGCTCACCGCTGTCCTGTAATCTGCGCTGAACACCAGGTACGACACTCAACTCTGTACTACTGAACACACTGAGCACAGGGTTAACTAAACACATTAACATAAGTCTGCATGGGACTCGTCTCCATCCTTCTGTGGAAATTAAGAAGAATGGGATGAAAAGTTTGGCAAATATATGTATTGTGAAAAATTCTTACTTGATCCACTAAATTAAATGGATTACTGTATTTATATATAATGTACTGATTTTAGTTGACATTAAAAGCAAAAATGGTTGATTACAGGATTATAAGATGAATTATCTGCTACATCGTTGTTTTTCCCTAATAAACAAAACATACATACACATTTTGACAAAAATAAAAGTTCTTCATCTGTGAAACATCTAGTTCTCTAGCTTAACCTGCAAAGAAAAATATTTAAATTAAAATACAGTTTTAATGATGTTGGCTGAAGAGTTTATGGTTATGATTTTCACACGATCCTTTGAGAGCAGGATTGAGTGTAAGGAACCAGGTGAAGGCTGTGAAAGTATAGAGCAACAGTGCAGCCTGAGCGAGAGAGAGAGAGAGAGAGAGAGAGAGAGAGGGCGGATCTGGGCAAACACAACTTTGATTAAATTTAAATCGACTCAGAAGGCAGTTGGCATCCAAACAGCACTGATTTATATATGAATTGTTTGTTAATTGGGTAACTTTTTCCTTACGTTTTTTTAAACGACTATTTTAAACAACTGATTTTTGCTATTTTCCACTAATTTTCAATTTTTTAATGGTTATGTTAAAAGGTTTTACTATATCTGGGTTTAGGAAACTAAGCTTCCCTAGAAGTTCCTAAAGGTTAGAGAAAAATCCTTGAGTCCAAAGGGTCGCTGGTTTGATTCCCAGGACCAGCAGGAAAAATCCATGAGCAAGCACCTAACCCCTAACTGCTCCCCAGACGCTGGGTATGAGTGTCGCTCTCGATAAGAGCGTCTGCTAAATTCCTGTAATGTAATGCAAACTTAACCTCAATATGAGGAAACATTCATTCATTTTTTGGGGGGCAGCTATGGCCTTATGGTAAGAGAAGCAGCTTTGGGACCAAAAGGTTGTTGGTTTGATTCTCTGGACCAGCAGGAAAGGCTGAAGTGCCCTTGAGCAAGGTGCATAACCCTCAACTGCTCCCCAGGCTGCTCTGGATATGTTGTACATCACTCCTGGATAAGAGCGTCTGCTAAATGCAATAAATGTAAACATAAAATGGTATTTAAATATTGCATGACAAATTATGCCAAAAAAAAGTTCAGTCTGTTAATTCAAGCCAAAAGGACTGGGAGCTTTACAGTTTTCTCTAATTCTGGTTCAGGAATTGAAAAGTTTCTGATGTGTGCATCAGCCTGTAGGATCATGACTAGTCACACTGTCGCTGATGGGTGTACATCATTCTCTCCGTCTCTCACACGTACAGACGGAGGACGATATTAGCACGGCAGCATCGAGACTCCTCACCATCCTGAAGGTGTCGGCTGGTTTGTCTCCCATGGCGACCACGGCGCTTTACCTGTCCACGCTGACCCGCTGCATCGTGCCCTCTGACCTCGATGAGGACTGACCTCTCACCCCTTTACCTTTCCCTGCGTCTTTTTAGTTCCAGGATTAATATCACCCTTGCCGTGATGCCTGCAGAGTTGGGAGTAAGAATTGGAAATTTGAGGAAAATCCAGACAAAAATGTACGTTTGAGCCTTTACAGTGAGACTTTGAAGTCTGCTGAGCACGTATGGGTTTTGATCATTAAATTTGCCTAAATGGGGGGAAAAAAAAAAAATCCTGTTTGAGGTGTAAGCTTACTGACTGTTGGTCTTTCGGTGAAAAGGATTACAGGATTGCTAACACAGAAAAGGGTGTATGATAAATGTGGGTAAAATGAGGCACCTTGGAGAGGAACCTAACCTCTTGTACAACATAACAATAATATTACAATTACAGTCAATACATTTTTGTACATTTAACCAAAAAAAAAAAGCAACCTGTATCATTATGTAGTGTCACCTGGACAAATCGAACTTGGCGTAAAAGCCGACAGTCAGTTTGTCGTCCAGACTCTAAGGAATTTTCTCAAGACCCTGATGGAATCTTCATCTTTATGAAGATCTACTTGGTGCTTAAATAAATAAAATCCTGGGTTATAAGCAAGTATTTGTATTTATTCAGTGTTCAACTTTCAAGATGTACTGGAAATAACAGGTTCTCAAATTTTGCGAGTTTTTTATTTTATTAATCTAGCTTTTTCTGTTTTTTTTTGTTTTGTTTTGTTTTAACGCAATTACCCAAGATGCTTAAAACAAGTGAAGGTTTAAAAAAAAAAAAAGCCAGTGAACACACTTAACTTCACTTCCTGCTCCTGCATCCTCATTACACCAGGTGGCGCTGTGTACAAATGAATACCTGTGAACCTTGTGCTTTTTTTTTTTTTTTTTTTTTCCCATCAGAACCCAAACAAACCTCACTCCTGTCTACAGTCTGTACATAATGTAGTTTTGTATATTATAGTAGTTTATGGAGTCTGTATGATTTCATGTATTATTGTTGATGTTCTCATAACTGGAGTCTTTGTTGCTGGAAGTGTTCTTCATCACTAAACCATGGACGTCTTTCTGTCTCACTTTCAGTCTTAATTTATTATGCATCAGTGCTGTTCTGTTCTGCCGTGAGCCTGATGTATTTTTAATGTGGCGAAAATATATTGAGATACTCGAAGGCGGTTTCAGGAGACATGGTTGGGCCTCACCGTACTCAGTTTTACGAACCGAATCAGTGAGATATTTGTGCAGACGACAGAAGACATATCTGCGTTGATGGAAATAAAACAGGACTCTGGCGTGCCTCATGTTTTTCCACTGAATTTGTTAGTTAGCAAAAAATGCTGACGGGGTTTCTGAGAGGAAATTTATAACATTACCACATGTTAGCCAGGTGGCTCTCTGACAATTTCTGAAGCAATTTTTATAATCGCCATCTGGCTAACATGAGCTAACCTGACCAGATTTATGAGAGAAACTTTGTAACATAGCCACCTAGCTATCATGAGCTAACCTGACAGGATTTCTGAGAGGAATTTTGTAACATGGCGTATATTAGCTAGGTGGCTAAACTGACAGGATTTCTGAGAAGAATTTTATAACATTACTGCATGTTAGCCAGGTGGCTCTTTGACGATTTCTGAAGCAATTTTTATAACCAAGCCGTCTGGCTAATGAGCTAACCTGACAAGATTTACCGTATGAGAGGAACTTTGTAACATAGCCACCTAGCTATCAAGTGCTAACCTGACAGGATTTCTGAGAGGAATTTTGTAACATAGCATATATTAGCTAGGTGGCTAAAATGACAGGATTTCTGAGTGGAACTTTGTATCATAGCTGCCAAGTTAACATGAGCTAACCTGATGATGAATTTTATAACATTACCACATGTCAGCTAGGTGGCTCTGACAATTTCTGAAACAATTTTTGCAACATAGCTGCCTAGCTAACCTGACAGGATTTATGAGAAGAACTTTGTAACATCACCACCGCGCTAACAGGACAGGATTTCTGAGAGGAATTTTGTAACATAGCCACCTAGCTAGCATGAGCTAACTTGGCAGGATTTAAAAAAAAAGGATTTATAGAAATAAAAAAAAATAATATGGCTAACTAACATGCGATAGACAGGATTTCTGAGAGGGTTTTGATGATGTAGCCACCTAGCTTGCATGAGCTAACCTGACAGGATTTATAATCTTCACTACTAATGCTAGTGTGTCAGCATAGAGGCACCAGAAAAGTAGTGCCATGTTATTTTAAAAAAGAAAATGAAATTTTACTTGTCGAACATCCTCTAAAAATAAAACGATGAAACCAGTTTAAGGTTGTACGTATTGTATGGTTTTGTTTTCTGCTATCAAGACAGTTTATTGTGCTGATTTGGTCCATCCATAACGTGTGGATACGAGCAGTGAAAACTCAGCTTTCTTTTTTTTTTCCTCATTTATTTCTTTTCCTTTAATTCTGTTTGCATATGGACTCATTTCATTATATTATTTCCAAAGACTGCATTTTCATTCACCATGAAAAACACCAGGCTTAATTTATTTCTAATTTTATTTTTCATCATGAATGGTCATTACAGTTGGCATTTTCTATTTAAAATACAAAAGCCTATTTAAAAGTCAGATTAAGAAGCTTTATGATAATTCGTGATAGCATTACAATGCATCTAAAAAATCTACCAGGAAAAAAAGGAATTGACAGTGGAACATTTTGCATTCATTCATTTATTTATTTATGAATGAGCACATTTACTGTAAAATCCTCTTTCGGTTCACAAGTCTGCATATAGTAAGTGCTACTCTAAGCTCCGCCTCCCTTTCTGTTGATCTTGATCACTATGTACTTGAATAACCTTGAAATGGAAAGATTTTCCTCTCTCTCTCTCTCTTTTTGTTTTACAAATTCACCTGTGCACCACATATCTGTCCTCTGGATTCCCTCAGTGGAAACTTTATCTGGTATACCTGAGAGAGAAAAAAGTGAACACTTTTATGTTCTTGATCTCACTCTCTCTCTGTCTCCCCCAAGTTCACCTGTTGCCAACTAACCTGTGCACTTTCGATTCTGGTAGACCTGCGAAAGATAAAAGTGAACACTTTTATGTTCTCAATATCTCATATTCCTCCCTCTCTCGTGTGTGTGTGAGAGAGAGAGAGAGACTATCTCTGTGTCGTGATGGGGTCTGACTCTGTATGGTGACCTCCTTATCCCTGGCCATGTGCACTGGAACAAGCACATGTCCAGATATCCTGCCTTGTATAAATACACATACAAACAAGGCTGACCTTGTGATGGAGGGGGGGGGGGAAGCTTTAGTGGGAGTTTTCACATTTCTCACCTTATTTGTTAGAATAATCTTGTAGGTTTTGGCTCTTATTAAGTGTCTATAATCTGCCCCTCTGCTTGGCTGCCCCTCCTGTCCAGTTGCTCTGTCTCTCTGTGGGCCAACCTTTTGTTCTACACCACCAAACAGGGGCACCTTCTGTGTGTGTGTGCGCGCGTGCTGATAGATTGGCAGACCAGGATTAAAGTGGCTACGTTACTGCATGCACGTACTGCTTTCTCCCTCACACTCCTATCCATGCCTGACTGCTCATAATGGGCGGTCAGAGTGTGTGTGTGTATACGTGTGTGGGTGTTTTTATTTTTTTCTTGTTTTTAAGTGACTTAAATATAGTCTGACCTTCAACCTTCATAGGAAGAAAAACAAAATACCATATGGACAAGGAGAGGACTCGTTTAAGTTCATCCAGCTCCATGACACTTCTACACCATGAAGATTTGTGGTGTGTTTTTGCAGAAGCCTTATTGAAAATGTCTGTTAGTGTGCTTCCAGGAGGCATGTTGCATTAGTCTCGTGCCACATGAGCTAAATTAAGGCTCTAACTATTCCATAACTGTAAGTGTTCATCTGTTGTTCAAACAATTAACAAGGTTTTAGTGTTAAACCAAACTGTGCTGCAAGTATTTTTCAGATCTGATTGAGGGATTAAGATCAGGAGTATAGCAAATTATAATTCGCCCTAACTGCAGCTTGGTTTCTGCTAACAAATTTTGTCACCTGTCATATTTTATCGCTCTAAAATGAATTACTTTCATATCGTTATAACTCTGCATTGGTACAGTATCAAGTTTGGAGTCACTAACTAACAAATTATGCTGGCAATAAGTTTGAAACCCGCAGAAGAATGGTCACAATATAACTGGACACACCTCCCTGCAACAACCAATTATCATTTGTCTGTAAGCTGGTTCACTCAAAACATATTCAGATGTGTACCTACAGTAACAGCCTCTGTTTACCCATAATCCTCCTCATTGTATCGCAATGCAAAAACAAATCAGTGCAAAAGTATGACCTCGCCTTAATGAGGCAAAAATGCTAAACAACAATTACTGTGTAATCTGTTGATTCCTTTCCAGAATGGAAACTTCCTGTAACGGTTTCACCATGTTCTAATGGTTTTAATGGTGCCAGAGAATGAAACTCTATGACATGCTCTTCTATAACTGGCAGAATTCTGTAAGAATTGTATCTAATTCCACTGGTTAAGACTACCATGCATTTTGTTGTAAATGATAGTCATTTTATACACAGCTGAGGTTTTTCTACCATGTGAGTATCTGCACAATTTGTCTCGACAATAGTGTCTCCACGGGAAATCAGTGTGCGTATTTTCGTCTCCGCTTTCCTGCCCTGCCTCTTCCTCACACAAATTAAAACCCCAAAGGACACATTCAAGAGACACTATCTCATTTTCTCCCTTACACAAGCAGGCAGTTTCCCTAAAGATCACACACACACAGGACACTGTAGATGGGCTGGAATCCTCAGAAACCAGATGCTTCTTTTTAGTGAGGACAATGAACTCACTGAGAGGCACAGGAGTCACTGAGACTCGGATTAAATGAGCTTTCAGCCTGTTGATAGAGGCCCAAACCAATTGTGTGATAGTGAATATTCCGCACAGAAAAGCTGTTTAAGTGCAGTACCACCTGATGTAGGCCACTTAGCTTTAGTGTTTCTACTCACGCTCGAGCGCCACTGAAACATTTGTAGGTACGTAATTACTGACTGACTGTTGGGCCACACAGTGTTTTGGCTCCTGTCTAGTATGGGAAAGGGAATACCACTTGGTAGATATTACAACCCCAAATCAGAAGAAGTGGGGATGGTATGGAAAATACAAATAAAAAAAGAAAGCAGTGATTTCTAAACTTGTATTTAATTGCAGACAGAATAAACCCAAGATATTTCATGGTGTGTTGGTCAACTTTGTTTCATTTGTTAAGATACATTCATTCCTGCGTTTCAGTTCTGCAACACATTCCAAAAAAGTTCAGATGGGGAAATTTAGGACTTGTAATGAGGTAAAACAATTAAATAATAACGTGATTTGAAACAAGTGATGTCAATAGGTGACTATAATCATGATTTGGGACAAAATCAGTATCCAGGAAAGACCTAGTCTTTGAGGAGTAAAGATGGGCCGAGGATCTCCAGTTTCTCAACAAACGTGTGAGAAAATTATTGAAATGTTTAAAAACAATGTTTGTCAAAGAAAGACGGGAAGGGATTTGGATATTTCACCCTCTACGGTGCATAATATCATTAAACCATTCTAGGAATTTTGGCATGTAAAGGGCAAGGGCTCAAGCCTAATCTGAACCCCCATGATCTCCGATCCCTCAGACAGCACTGCATCAAGAACCATCTACAGCTGATAGAACCATATGGGCTCGGGATTACTTTGAGAAACCTTTGTCAAGCTACAATACGGAGTTACATCCATAAACAACAGTTAAAACTTTACTGTGTAAAAAGGCAGCCTTATGTTAACTGTGTCCAGAAGTGCCATTGACTTCTCTGGGCTCTGAGGTGTCTGGGATGGACCATCACACAGTGGGAACGTGGATTGTGGTCAGACAAATGAGTATTCCAGGTGTTTTTTGGAAGAAATGGACGCCGTGCGCTCTGAAGACGAAAAGGACCATCCAGACTGATATCAGGAACAAGTCCAAAAGCCAGGGTGTGTCATGGTATGGGGTTGGGTCAGTGCCCTTGGCAAAGGTAACTTGCACTTCTGTGATGGAGCATTAATGCAGAAAAGTCCACTGAGATTCTGCTCACATTACAAAGGTGTGGCTGTTGAAGAGGGCGTGTCCCCTCTGTCCCCAATAGAGAATGTGAGAAATGAAAAATATGACAGTGATGACGCTGTACTGTTACACACCTTAAGACCTGTTTACAGGAAGAACAGGATAAAAATAACACCTGAAACACTTCATCATTTGGAGTCTTCAGTCCATAAACATCTTTTAAGTGTTGGGAGAAGGAACGGGAACATTATAAAGTGGGAAATGCTTTACTATAACTATTTTTCTGATTTTGGGTTGTATTTATTAAAAGTACGGTGTGTGTGTGTACCTGTGCTCTGAGGGATGCCCTGGTCAGGTAAACATCCCTTCCTTCTGTGCTGTTCATACCAGTCGTCTACAGTCATGGTGGGAAGACTGGGATACCCTGCACCAAACACCCTGACACACACACACACAGGCAACATTTGCTGGTGATAGTGTAACTCTTTCAAGAAAATGTGAAAGTTGCTGTGTGAAAGAGACTAAAATCCCACACTGTGAACATTTTAGTGATTATAAACATCAGCAGGAGTAAAATATTAAATCCGAAATCTCGGACTTTGACTTGTCTGATTCGCTGCAGCATGATCACATGACCATTTCAGAACTGATGTGAGACAAGTAGCACAGAGTGAGACCAACCAACAGTGAGGTCACGGCAACACAGCTTAGTATTTATATAAAACACACACACGTACTGGGCCTGCACTGCGTCTTTAGTGAGGATGAAGGGCTTCATCGGTGCTCGTCTCGGTTTCTGAACCGGAGCCTGAAACAGAAACCAAACATTAATGAGCTTCTGATGGACAGGTTCTAGCTGCAGGGTTCTCGCTGCAGGGTTCTTGCTCTTTTCTTTCAGACTTTTCCAAACTTCCTCCACATTGAGTTTTAAAAATTTATAAAGATTTAAAAGTCTCATGAGAAGAACATCATGTAGACAGAGAGGCTGTGTTACTGCAGCTCAAACCTCACAGGGTTAAAGTTCACCTGAAGGAATGAGACAGGAAGTGAAGTGGCTCCCAAAGGAAGTGAGCTCTTTTTTCCTCTATCCATTTCCTCTAATTATTAAATCACCAATCAGCTGTAAATTTAATTTATTAACAGATTCGTTAAAGGAGATGAACGTCAACTGCAGTGTCACACTGAGGAGCTTCACAGCGCAATTAGAGCATGCTACAGGACCTCATTGAAAGCAGGCATCCTCCTGAGGATCTGGACTTCCTGGTCGATGGACTCGATTTCCTCCAGAGCGAGTGTAATCCACCTGCGCACCTGTAACAGGTAAAACTCCCTCATCACCTCCTCATCCACCGAACCTCCATCCACCAGCACTCGGAGTTCAGCCAGCTTCTGCTCCACCTGCTTCTGCTGCTTATACCTAACACACACACACACACACGCGCGTGCACTTTGTGAGCAAGTCCTTCAAAATTTTAATATTAAATGTGTGATTTTAGACCCAGCCAATGACTGTGTGTGTGTGTGTGTGAGAGACAGATTTGGGTCACAGCCCGTGACGGCGTGTCAGTATAAACACACCCTCAAACCTGAACTTGACTCACCTCTCAATTTTGGCTTGTCTCTGTGTTGCCATGCCGATGAGATCAGGCTGGATTGGGTGAGAAGGGCTCTGTGTGTCAGTCTCTGCCCCTGAGGACATCCCCTCTGTGCCCTTGGTGTCTCGGGGCATGCGGAATGAGCTGATGTTGTAATCTTTACAGCGCCTGAGGAAGTCGAAAAAGTGAACACGCGCCATCTGCACATGCTCCAACCGCTGAGCCACGCCCACCTGCTTCATCACCAACGCAGCCAGCAGCGCAGGTAACAGCAGGAACTTCAGATCCGCTGTGGAGATCTCATCCAGCTCCTCGTTACGGCTAACAAACAAACACACAAACACACAAACTGTACAAGTCTTGAAAAGGGGTGGAGTTTAACTTGAACCTGCCATAATTTTGCATCACTGAAAGGTAGAAGATCCACATCACGCTTATGATTGGTCAACTAGAGAATTATGCAATCACTACTCAGAGACTGGCCCCGCCCACTTTACACTAACGGAGAGGTGTGATGATGTGAGGTGAAGGCTGGGGAACCGAACCGAACCGAACCGAACCGAACCGCTTGTGTTATTAATCTTTATCTTCTCTGATCACAGACATGGTTTCCTTCAGGCACACTGAGGAGGAATGGTGCTGCACTTCAACCCGGAAGTGCTCGGTCCTGTGTGGATCAGAACCCTGTGGATCAGAACCCTGTGTTTACCTGAACAGGTCGAGCTGGGACACCATCCTCATCGCGTCCTGCAGCTGTTTAATTCCGCGCTTTACTTTAACCTGGACGGACTCGGAGTTTGTGGGCTCGCTGCTCCTCTCTAACTCCTCATATAACTTCCATCCTGAATCTAATAAATCTGACAGTTTGGGCGGCGGAGCTTCAGCAGCTGCTGTGTGGCCGCTTTCCTCTGCAGACGCCATGTTTAGCTCCAGCGCTGTTTCTGGTCCAATTCGGCTTCCGTCTCTTCCGGTGTAGTGATGTAACGCGTGCGCGCGCACTCCCTGCACCCCGAAGACTTCCTGTTTCTGTCTGACCGGATCTGATCTATTAATGATCTTTCAGCTATTAATGTGTTAATGTTACACTTTATCTATTCGGGTGTTTGTGAACGAATTAGTGCAACGTTCAGTGAACTGACATTTAACTTCTCTTTATTAAATACAATCGAAACTTTCTGTTCGCGGATAGTATTTATTTATTTTTAATCAGGCGAAGACTACAGATACCAAACAGGGTCCTTTGGGGTGCAGGATTCAGCAGGAGAGCAGTTTTCCGGTCTCTGATTGGTGTAATTCCTGTTGTCAGCCAGTAGATGGCAGAAGAGCACAATATTCGTTCTGAGATCAGGCTTTTCACAAAATTTTCTAAAAAAAATAAAACTAACTTTAGGTCTTTAAGTTTAGTATGAGCATCTAATTATACGAATAAACCTCTCTCTCTCTCTCTCACACACACACACAGTACAGAGACAGTCAGGTGTTTGTGATGGAGGTTTAGTTATTGACAAGGAAACCAAATCAATATATTCAAATCAAATTGGCACTGGTGCATCTCATCATCTCTAGCCGCTTTATCCTGTTCTACAGGGTCGCAGGCGGGCTGGATCCTATCCCAGCTGACTACGGGCGAAAGGCGGGGT